>JAFMSR010000002.1:355415-477498 GCA_022818135.1 Saxidomus purpurata | reverse complement strand
CTAAGGTCAACATATTCTTACAGTGGCACTAATGCATGATTTTCATTTAATTCATGCAATCTCTTCAAATAACTTGATCCATCTTGATATTGACTAGGGTATTGAAATACGTACATGCTGTATATTCAAGGCCACACCAAATTGATCAGGTGTTTTAAGAGAAGATGCGATACAGTTTCTTAACAAACAAATGACTGGAATAGTCATACATCAAATATACATTATAATTAATATGAACCTTTCGTAGCAAAGATTGCTGCAGAAATAACATTGTGCTTTGGTTAGATGGTTCCTATTTTTCGAATGTAATTAGTATGAGGGTCATGCTGGCCCTTTATAAATAGCTCACCTGAGTATTATTTCACTTTGAAACAAGCAAGAATATCAAAAGGTTATAATCAAGGTCAATCATATGAATTTCGGAAACTTGTTTGCAAATCTGCACTCTGAGGAGAGCAATCAGTTAGCTATGATATACCTGTAGCCAAAAATACTACCTGGGTATTTGTTTCATACTTCATCTTACATAACGTAATAAGCGGTAAAACAGCTAAGAACAGGTGTCAATACCTATGGAACTACGATAATCGGTGAAAAAATTATGTTTGAACCTTTTAAATTGAAAAATGGTCGATACCTGTCAGTTTGTGGCGATCTTTGGAATTGGTTGTTCATGTCAAGTAAAGTTTATGCGTGTTAAAGTGAAATTTTAATGCATTTACTGGTCAGCATCGTCGGATCCCACTGTCAATTACGGAATATATATTCATGTGTGTTATGAATAGCTTGGGTACCGACTGTGAGTCATCAGTAATGTGCATTACATGTAATACATTTTAAATGAGGATCGTCCTTGTCAATAAATACATTTGCTATGATGGATGAAAATATTTTTTCAAAGCTCGTTTCGACAATGTCAAGGGTAGGAGAAATAGTAAGAATTCTATGAAAATGTTGGTGAAAAGGCATGGACGCATACACCAGCACATACCGGTAGACCTCTTTACTTAATAGCTTAATTTCAATAATATCTAAGCTTTTACATTTCAGCTAATTGTTCTGTAAACTTTTATGCGCATATTAAAGATACTTTGTGCACTTAAGTGTGCCTCTCGATCGCTGAGATGATTTTCTGCACATACAATTTGTATTTGAATGTCATTTATAAGAGAAAAGCTACATACTGTCACTGGCATTTGCTATGGAAACTTAAACTATATACCAGTACATTATTGATGGATCATACTTTAAAGGAATTTAAATATTTTGTGCCCCTGATTTTCATACTTACCTACCAACCATTCCGAAAGTTCCTGTTAATACACAGTAATGGTATGATTCAAAACCCTATACACAGTATAGTTGTAAATTTGAGAAACGCATAATTTCTATTGATTTAGAAATTAAAGAATAAGATGAATCAGTGCGGTAACTGTCCATATGAATGCAAATAAACATTCGATATCTAAGGCAGTCGATAGAACCAGAATGTTTTAGAAAAAAAAACACATATCTTCCCTGCCCCTGTCCTTATCCCTCTCGAAGGAAAAACTCACTGGGGTTAGGACCGCGTCTTCAAAATATCCAACACACTGAGATCAGAAACCCCAAAATGACCCGTAATTAAAATATCCTACTGATGCCTCATACCAAGTTTGATGAAAATCAAATCGGGGGTTTTCATGGTTTTGGAGATAAAGAATAGACTATATTTTCTATCTACAAGCCCCTGTGAATTTGACCTTAGACCATATGATTAACATAAATCATAATTTGCTACTGATGCTTTACAGCAATTTGAAAATCAAAGTAGAGGTATGGAGATGAATAGCGGACAAGATTTCTTTTAGGTTTTTGGCCCCCTAGACATTGACCTTTGACCCAATATTATTATATATACAAATATATATTATATTTCCTACCAAGTTTGATGAAAATCCATCAATAGGTTTGGGTGATGAAGAGTGCAGAAGATGTTTTCACAATACTGGACCCTGTAACATTGACCTTTACTCACATGACCCCACATTGCACTATGTACAACTAGACTTCATACTAGTGCTTCTCACCAGGTTTAATGAAATTTCAACAAGGGTGTTTGATATTAAGAGCGGGCAATATTCTTTACATATATCAGGCTCCTGTGACCTTGACATTCAATCATTTGACCCAAAATATACTAGTATTTACAACTAGTCTTCATACTGATGCTTCCGAACATGTTTGATTGAACTTCAACAAGTAGTTTTGGGTATGTAGTTTTGGGTATGAAGAGCGGACATTTTTTTCAAAGTTCAGCCCCATTGACTTTATGAAACCACATTATAATATGGACATTGAATTTATACTGATGCTTTTTACCAAGGTTGACGAAATTCCGACTAAGTATTTTTGAGATGAAAAGGTACAATATTTTCAAGTTTCAGACCCCTGTGATATTGAACCTTTAACTATATGACCCCATATTAAATTATGCACAACTAGACTTCATACTGAAGCTCCCCATGTAGGGGTTTCTGCTATGAAGAGTGGGCGAACGGCAAGAGGAACAACAGTGGAAGACATAATTTAACAAGCACACCAGTAACTCACACAGTGTGTCGGCTTCAGATCAGTACCGTTGAGACAAGAATTTCAATCAGTGAAACAATTTTTGTTCTTTGAAAGAGAAAGACAGAAAAGCACGTGCCATGTACTGTGTTTGTCAGCAAAATCAGCTCGGACTCGAGACTAAAAAAAAACAAAAGAACGCTAGATTAGCCATTGAAGTCGAGAGAAACATACTTGTTTCAAGTATTTGATCGTTATAATTTCGTTCCTTAGCAGGGGGGTAGGTGTATAGTGACTGCAAACTTGGTTTTAGTGAGAAAAGTGGTAGCAAACTTTAGAAAATGGCGGTGGACGTGTTTATTTTTACGAGGTGAAGCGCATTCATGCCAGGGAAACTTGTTTTCTTTACGCTATGAAATTATTTGAATAGGCCGTTGGTCAGGAGTTATATGTAAGCTTCCCTCGGTTCTTTCTTTGCAGCTGCAATAATTCGAAGTTTTGAAGTTATTGAAGGTTGAATCTGGTCAGGTGGAAGCTTTAACGAATAGAAACCGAAAGTCAGAATTTCTAAAGTTGGCTCCAATTTTTCTCACTTAAACCAAGTTTGCATTCATTATACACCTACCCCCCTGGTACCAGATGGCAATTTACACGTTGAGATTACACCAATTGCTAGCTAACACGAACAACCACATTGTAACGATTAGTGAACTATACGATCAATAGTACTTGTATTTATGATATATAAACATCAAGATTTAACAAAATGCAACTTTTAAAATGTACAGAATAAATACGTCAAAAAATACTAATCTAAAAGTATGCATTTTATTTCGAAACTACATGTTCGGCCGACTTTTACAAATATCAGGCATTTATCTGATTTTTTATGGGACTGCTTTCGTCATATTATAAAAGCAACATACAGACCTTGTTTAAATAGAGCAAGTTTGAATCCGTACTAGGGATCGAGAAATAGAAGTCACCAACCTTACCGAGCTGAGTGAGACATTGTTTATGAAATAGAACAATATTAGTACACCTGTTTTACCAGAGAGTAAAGAGATGTCATTTAAAAACGTAGGAGGTAGATGTGATACGTTATGGGCAAAAATGTTTGTTTCAAGGGCTACTCTTATTAGAGTTATATACCTTACATTACTATCATAATCTGAAATTTTGATATTTGGTGATCAAAATATAATGAAGGCACAATCGTTATCATGAAATTGATCAAAAGACTCGAAATGTGCTTAACTTATTCTAAATGTGTAAAACATTTACACTTTCTGGTCACTGTATTTCCGGAAAACAAGGACATACCAAAAATTAAACCTTTATTTCTAAACTGAACAAGCAGATGGTACAATGTAATGAATAAATGCAAGTTTTGAGAATATATGTCGAAACTTGTCCCATTTGTGCACAAAATGACAATACAGCAGACAGACAATTAAAAAATAATAATATGATGATTAAAACTAGTAAATGATAAATACATTTAGGACCATGTCAAATTTACATATTATACAAAGGATAGCATGAAAAAGGTATTGAGAAAAACCTTATTTCCATTGAAGTCCATGTATACGATTGTAAAGAGGAAGACACTAAACTTTGATTTAAAATGAATGAAACATCACAAACTAATTTGAAAGACTGTTAGAATCAATGATACTAAAATAATTTCGGTTTTAAAAATAAAAGACTTCTTAATCAGTATTACAGTGTGTATAATAAAATGCTGTTTACAAGTGATCCTTATCCTTACGTTTATATACATGTGTGTTACTTTGTTGTATTTTTCTTATGTCTTGTGGCAAGATATTCCACAAAGACCACACATAGTATGCAAACAATTTCTTGCAAAACCTTTTACGTGGAAGACTTTAGCGACTAGTATCAGTAACAGTGACCTCTGTATTACAAGCAAATTGTTTCGATTTGGACAAGCTGACACTCTAAATCTGGTATGACAACCATGTACTGTACTGAGCAGGTTCGTATAAGGAGGAGCAAGTTGATGGTAATATTTAAAATAAACATGACAAATAGTAATTAGATCCACTCTGGATGCTACAGATAACCACTTCAATGAGGAAAAGTGATCTTTGAGTTCTTGGTACTAGGTTCTGAGCAAATCAAATCAATTTATTCTGGGTAACATGCAGTTTATATTTTAGACTTTATGTCAGACTAATAGTCTTGTAAACCAGCCATTTGAAGAAAAGTTAAAATGGTACTGAACGGGGTACGTTATTAACAATCGTTTTGGAACTGCCCTTTCATATAAAAAAACACTTTTAACACACATTAGATTTCTTAATGACTGAGCTGACCATAATCATGAAAACTCAAAGTCTAATCGATAATAACTCCAAAATAGTTTACCCTGCTTTAAGCCACACTATCTTGTTCACTACACGATATATTTAAGGTTGATGAGACTTTGCCTTGAGCCAAACAATATAGATTCAGTTTTGCCAACATGCAGGGATAGTTTATTACCGATGTAGCAGGAATGCTTATTTTAACAGTCATTTCTTATCAACATCTTCTAAATACCAATGTTCAAATGTCTGTCGGCCAGTCCTGTTACACTGATAAGCCACTCAGTGACACTTTCAATTCCCTTGCTCAGAAACGGGTTCAATGTCTGTCTTACATTTGCTCGTAAGGAAGATTTCAGAGTCGTCAGCATATAAAAGCAATTTTATTTTGACTATTCACATAGATTGCGCACACTATACTACTACTGTCAAACATTTTGACATATTCTACTAATTTGGTAGCAAAAATACTGTAAAAAAATTTGAACGTTCCAACTTTTATTGAAACAAAGTTCATTTTCTATGGACAGTCTAACATTAAAAAACCTTTGGCACTTCTTGAATGGCAAACCAAACTTTTTTTTTAGACTACTCCACACAGTGAAACTGTGACAACTGTTGACATAGCTTATGCCGGCTTGCCTCCGTGGACCGGTTTTCCTAAGTAAGCATTAAAATATATCGTGCTTTAATATAATGTACATTTTCGTGCACAGTGTGTATTTCATCTTTTATTGTATTGTATTATATGTCAACTTATCAGGGAAAAGGCGGTTTATTCGACAATTGATGAAAAGCGTGGCTGGTGAGATGTTCCCCGATGAAATTATTTGTCAAGGGGTTATTTTAGCGTATATTTACTGAAGCATTTACAGATAAATCGGCATTTTCTATGATACTGGTAGATCATCAACAAAGGAAACGTAAGTGCAGATATTAAAATGTGTTAACTTGCAAGTGTACCATCAATGTCATAAATACATTTAATAGCTGAGTCAACGCAGCTTTACTAATTTTCTGAAATCCCTTTAACAGTTTCCGTCTTTCTCACACGTTTGTTGGTCTTTCTTTTCATACTGCGAAGTAATCGTCTCTGCATGATCTGTAGCCTCGAGCAAGGCAGGTATTATATTTCGCCACAAATTGGTTTCTCTCGCAAAAAGATACTGTCCAGTGGAATCCCCTTTGTCAAACTTCATGTATCCTTGAGACGTAGTGTCATACTTTGGCCATGTGACAGAAGATGTTACATCGGAGGAAGGCTGATTTGGATCTCTGTAAACAAAACAAAAACAGCTTGTTAAGGTTTTACTACCCATATATATTTTTCGAGCGTCAAGATTTTGTCACAGTGTATATTTTGTAAAAAAAAAAGTTAAAGATATGGTTTCAATTCCATTATTAATATAAACCAATATAAATTGATATAGAGGTTTAAGTCGTCCTTTCGTATTTTCTACATTATGTTAATGAGGACCGGCTTTTAAATTTTAATAAAACTTACTGTCAGAAACTGTGTCTCTTTGGATTTTCAACAAATAAACAAATTTATTCAAGCCATTGTTTAATAGAAATTATTTTGAAAGTCTTCGTACTAGTTTGTATTAAAAATGACGATATAAATGGGCGTAATTTAAAATACATACCCGGTTTTAGCAAAGTTGGCCCAATAGGTCATCATTCTTTTTGACAGATCCAGTTCCCATTCTGGTGGTGAGTAATCGGATATATTCAGAAGTTCTTTAAAGTCAAATGTGTATCCAAATACAGGTCCCAACTCATCGCCATGGTTTGCCATATTGATCCAACTAGGGGTTGGAAGAAGATGCTTGTCTAAGAGAGGAACGAAGTTGTAAAAATAACTGCCAGCATTTGATCCATTACTGTGAACACGGCTCATTTCTATTCCAGGCACGTTAAAGTAAATGTCACCGAAAAGACGTACTAGTTGTTCACGTATTGTTTTTGGATCATCTGGGTTTTTCCAGTCAGTATAATCCGATATTAACATTTGCTTCCAAACGTCTGGTAACTCCCTAGCACCATACACTAGAGCCGCTACACCAGGGATTTGTTGGGTGTTCATTTGCTCACGCGATATCTCTAGATCGTCAAGGTTATCCGGCTGCCCTAGCATTAGAAGAAACATTGCACCTTCTTGTCCATTTACACCATTCATCAATCTCAGCGTCCGGAAGAAATCTATTTCTGGACAACCCTGTTCCTTTGATTTCTTGTACAACTCTTTTGGATTTTCCTTAATGAACTCACCATCTATTGTTGGAGCTGCGCCAACTTTCATTGCTGCTGACATATCAGAAGATGTCATTGCATCTGCAACAACTTTTATTATATCTTCCCAAGTTGCTGACTGGAGACAGTTGAAAACTTCATCCGTGTTTTCGACGCTACAGCTCATATTTTCGGCATAATACTTAGCTACTTCAATGTTATTTTCTAGGAAAATTCCTGGCAGTGTAGGAGCCCCGCTCTGTGATATTCCACTTCCAAAGAGTTTCTTATTTTGTGGAAACAACATTTGCATTGCAACACTTACAGAACCAGCTGATTCTCCAAATATGGTTACCCTGTCTTTGTCACCTCCAAAGGCTCCTATGTTTTTGTTGACCCATTGAAGTGCCAATTGCTGGTCCCAGAGACCAAAATTTCCGGCTGCGTTTTTATCGTCAGTATCCAAAAATCCTAAAAGCCCAAGCCTGTAATTGATCGTGACTACTATAACATTCCCTACTGATGAAAGGACTTCGCTGTTGTATATATTCCCTGTGCCCATTGTAAAACCGCCTCCGTGGATAAAAAACATAACCGCGTGACCTGCCTCATTGTCGCTATCTTGTCTTGGCACAAAAATGTTAAGAAACAGACAGTCTTCTGATTGCTCTTTGATTCCCATGTTTAAAAATTCGTGTTGTGGACATGAGGGTCCGAAATCAGCAGCAATGTATGGTTCGGTCAAAATGCCGTAAGGTTCTGGCTTTTTGAATCTCATTTCTTTGACTGGTGGTTTTGCATATGGAATTCCGCTGAATCTGTCGAATTCATATATGTTCTGTTGGAATTCCACACTTTCTGTTTTTCCAGTTATTGTTCCTACTTCCGTTTTCACGGTCGGTACTTTTTCCGACATGCACCCATTAGTTAGAATAAGTAAGAAAAATATTCCAGCAGCAGAATGTAACATCATGTATAATCTTCTATGCGTATTCAGTTCGCAAGTGAATATAATCCGTTCTAGATTTATTTAATCACAAGGTGTACACTGTGTAAATAAACCGTTTACAATCCGGGCAGGTTGTACTCGTATAAGCAGAGCTACATTTTGACCTTCTAAAGGAAGTGTCTAGCGAACCGGAACCGGTTCCCTAGACACCAACATTAATATGCGGACGAATTATTTGGTTTATCGTAGAATAATTACAACTTGCAATCATTTCACACAAATCCTCTTTTCTGATTGGTTATTTCTGCCCCAGCGCCCGCTGTTCATAACACGATGAACGCAGGTACGTATTCATAACTTCTCATTAATATTCATGACGTACTACTTTTTCATTCATAAAAAAATCGTGTACGGATTCAGGGCAAGTCACCAAACAAAAACACTTTTGAGAAGTAAAAGGAATGTGTTTCTCAGCGCATTTACTGGTGATAGATAACCTTACTGTATCCTTCACCGCTTATCTCTCGTCGCTACGTTTATTATGAGCAGCCAGCGCATCACATAAAAATCGAAAAATGGCTGTAAAATTTTTATTTTTGAAATAAACATAGGGTTATGGGTTTCATTTTCTTAGTTAGATCATTTTCTATCCATCTATAGCAGTTTTAAAGCAAAATTCGAGAAAAAGTTGATTTTCATTTTTTATCCCCATCCTGTATTTACCTTATTTCTTCTTACTTGTGTGAAAATGCGATTCAAACGGTGAGAAAATAAATCTACCATATCCTTGAGTTATGGATAAGGAAATCCCACCCTCGGTTTGAAAACTTGAGATCTGTCCAAAATTTCGTTCTAGCAGCTGGCTGCTGTCGGCCATTGCTTATGCTAATGAGTATTGGCGTTAGGACAACCAAATTAATGCGCGACGAAATATTAAAATAGAATCCGGGTAAGTGGTCCTAAATAGATTAAAACGAATGTCTTTAATCATAGTAAGTTGTATTATAAGAATTGAATG
Source organism: Saxidomus purpurata (assembly GCA_022818135.1). Classification (NCBI taxonomy): domain Eukaryota; kingdom Metazoa; phylum Mollusca; class Bivalvia; order Venerida; family Veneridae; genus Saxidomus; species Saxidomus purpurata. Next base: position 468,419 of record JAFMSR010000002.1, on the reverse strand, counting down.
AGATTTTTTGCATTTCATCGAGTTATGACTATCGAGTTTTACACCTAATTTTAACATAAACACCTTCGGTGTTTATGCAAATTAGGTGTAAAACTTCTGACAGTTCATACCTCGATGAACTGCAGAAAAAACACATTCAATTCTTAAATAACCCGAGGTTGGAGTTTTATGCGCAAGAAAATATCACGAAGGCCTGAGTGATATATTATTACGCATAAGAACGACAGACGAGGGTTATTCTATTATAACCAAACTTGGATACTTATTATTTCGATTCTAACACGACTTATTTGAAGCAACATTTGAAGAAAATGAGAACTATTTTCATTGAACGTAATATACCCTTGCGTACTACGCAACTAGATTTTGCCGTTGAAGTTTCCTCCCGCGAACACTGTAAAGACGCTTTTTCAATATTAGTAACGGATAAATGACGTCACAGTTTCTCTTGATTAATGACGTCACTGTGTAAACAACAACAATAACAACAAAATAGTAAATAAAATCAGTGTAAATGGTATCGTAACATTAATCAAGTTAACTGGACGTGTGTCATCCATCGCTTTCCACCGCTATGTCCCAAGTCTTCCACAGTGTGCCATGTAAGATCCTCTATACGTCGGGTAAATTGAACAGCCAAAACACGATGCGCGTGCAGCGTCGTTCAAGGTCGGTTTATTGCAGAATAACCCAAATCGATTTTGTTCTACATGTATTCAGGTTATTTGCTGGTCGTGTGAGAATCTAAGATTAGTTTAACACTATAACATTTCCCTTTCGAAAAATAGATAAAGCTGTCGTAAGTGGGTGCATTTTCTCACCTATGAGATACATATTTCCGCGCATTTACCCATGTGAGATAAACTTATCTCAAATCGCTTATCTCACATAAAAAAAATAAAGAAAATAAATCTACCATGTCTATTGAGTTGTGGATAAGGAAATCCCACCCTCGGGTTGAGAAACGTCCAAAAAATTCGGCAGAGCCTCGTTTTTGGACGTATCTCAACCCTCGGGTGGGATTTCCTTATCGACAACTCATGAACATGTTAGATTCATTTATTTTATTATCTAATAATAACTATAAAATTATGCTTCTACAAATAATCTGTTACTGCTGACAGACAGACAGACAATATCGTTTATTCACTCAAGGTACATATAATACTTCATGAGGATTTTCTTATATACAATAGATATTCTTAGGGGGAATATTTCAATTTGTACTGTTTGATTACAAAATGACCAGAAAAAACAACAAATAAACCTGCAAAACCGTGTGCCATACATAATACTGTATAACAGAGTGGAGGATGTACATGTACATACATTTTTTTTACAGCCGTATTATTTTCAATGTACGGATAAGAAGTTAGATATATACCAGTTCTATTATTCCTGTATATAAAGAGCAAAATTTTAATAATAAGAAAGAGAGAGAGAATAGCACCGATGGTACTATTTTCGCTGCGGATTACTTTTCATTACTAGCATTAGTGTGTAAATAGCTAAATTTATTAATGAAATACCTGAGCAACGTAACCTTGCATGCAATTCTCGTGTTTATTTCAGTACAGTTGAACTGTTCTATTTTATACCAATAAAAAACAAAAATAGTTTAATTGAACACAAGGATTACCGAAAACAAGATTTGATGATAAAGTGATCAACGAAGCTGTGAGTTACACATTAGATACATTGTATTCGAAAAACAACATTAGGGATGTTGATTACCATAATATCCATAGAACATATTAATTAAAATTTTGCAAAGATCGTCCGTAAAAATTTACAAATGTTAGTAAGTTTAATTTTATCACGAGACTGTAAAATTTCTTGGAAGATGTAATAATTATCAGTTAAATTAAAGTATTTTAAGTACGTGTTTCTATGAGTTCTGAAGTACTGGCAACTCAATAAATAGTGCCTTTCGTTTCCAATAGAGCCGTTATCGCACAGTGGGCAGGTTCGATTTTGTAAGGGGGTGCTAATATCACTATATGTGACTTGAAATTATGACACTCATTAACTTTAACCATATTTCTCTCTAACAGTGACTAATATTATACAGTTGTTATACAGTTGTTCGGCATGTTTAGTAACAAATTCTGTAGCGCTAGTTATAACAATAATAATCAAGACCATATAAGTATAAATAAACCAATTACATTTTCTATATAGCTGTATCGGTGCCCGCACGGTGTGCCGATAACGACGCTTATTTATTCGTCCAGCCGGAAGTGCGGAAGGGGAAGGAGATCAATTCGACAACTGACACATTGAAAACAAATGCAAATAAACTGATAATCCCACATTTTATTATCATTTAAATGATAGATTTCACTTTATGATTATTTAATAATCTATTTTCTTATCTCAGTTATCTGTAATATATGCAGGAAAATAATTCTGGTTCGCTAGTGTATATACGGATATAGGCTAGAGAACCGATTCCGGTTCGCTGAAGTCGCTGTCTAGGGAACCGGTTCCGGTTCGCTAGACACTGCCGTTGTCAAAAAGTGTTTGATAAGGTGGCTGGTATAGAGTGTTTTCGTTAAGAGAGAGCTAAATCCTGAGATTTTCAACGACGAAAAATAGTTTATACTTACTTAATACTTTCCATGTACTTGCACTGAAGTATTATCAACTACTTGAAATATGAAAAATTATAGACGTGTCTAGTAGTACTCAACTAATAACAGATGGTATATCTTAAACTAAACATATCTTTACATTCATGGGATTACCCTAAAGTTTAAATTCATAGGCTAAAATTGCAGATTTGCGATATAAACAAGCTGTTTATGAAAATAAAAATATATATAAAGGTCATGTAGAGAAGCTGACACAATAATAATAGTTTAAACGATTCGAAATGAATACAAATTGTTTTGTATTGCTAGTTAGTAAATCATCAATTTGGTACTGAAATGAAGCGGGGTTTGTTTTGGAATTTTGTTTGCATGTCAGCTCTATTGTCGCACGAAAACAGACGAGGACATGATGGTTAGCATTCTGGCTGTTCAACAAAAACGTTACTAAATTTAAGGAAAACAAATGAAAGGTACCGTATGTCTGTGTTCAAAGTTAATATCAGAAAACTGTGATTCAGCTGGGTAGTTATTTATCCCGGAAATGTACGAAAGTTAAACACACCCAGAGTACGAACCTAGGGTTTGTAGCCGCCCCGATAAGTGACCTTGTCCCAAGAATTCGAGTAAATACCCATGTAACTCCCAGTACAGCTTTGGCTGTATACACTTTCATTATTCCGAACCGAACTCGAGGGTTATAGATTTTAAACCAACGGGGTCAACTTGGGACGGAGCTATTCTCCTATATAAGGGATCACGATCAAGAACGGCTACAAGATAAACAAGTTATCAATATGCAGTTTATCTTAGATCGGCGTTCACGTGATCAAAACGATCGTTTTTCAGTCACAACGCTTCCATTCGTAAAATTTGAATGGTGCAAACCGGTGAAAAATTGTAAGAGAACACTAAATATATTTTGAGTAGCCTACTTAATTTCAAAGTATTGTAGGCTCAATGATTAAGCCTGGGTTTAACATTTAGCTTTTTAAAGGATTTCTTAAAGTAAATTAAAGTGTAAGGCTTATTAATTATAGACTACTTACAAGGGTTGCTATCTCCCCTTACCAACACAAAATGGGATGAAATCAAACTGTAGGGCGCGGACTGCCGATGTGGTGCGGTTGTGAAAAATCAACAAAAATATGAGTTTGCATTCTGTAAATTTTCTTCTAGTTTTTTTAATGAAATGTTTTCAAAAATCCGCTGAAACTTTAAGGTTAAGTTATATTATATGTACGCTTTCTTTTATGATTTCTGATAGGATATTGTTGTTGTAGGAGTTAAACGCCCACTTAAAAAGTACATGTATTTGGTATGTTTAACGGATATTGTCCACCGATGCTAAAATCTCGCATGAAGTTTCGCAGTCTGCGACAAAAAGGTTGAACTTGTATAGGAGAATACGAGAGTTGCCATTCCATGTGTATATAGGTCAGTCGCCTCAATATTTTTATTCTGGAATTTCAAAAGCGTTTGCAACGCTTTATCATTTGGCAGCGTTTTATTTCAAATCTACAGATATAATTGGCTGGAATGTATAATAGAACCTTTTTATATGACTATATGCTCTAAAATATGTTATTGTATACAGTTTGAAGAACATTATTTTTCTTAAGAAATCTGAGAGAGAGTAGCTTAAAGTGCTGGGTACTGGTCGGACATCATTATGAAAATAATGACCTGTATTTTATATGATTTATGATGTTAGCATATGTCCCTTACAGAAACATAATGCACCACCACTCAAATTTTAGGTTTCATTGTAAATTTGAAAATTTCGTGAAATAATAAACGAGTAGGTGGTGTCACGTATTCATGAAGGATGTCTCCTAAACAAAGCTGGTTATATACATTTTAAAAGCACTGTATTTTACTTCATCTATGTTTTTGAAAAAAAAAACAACAGCAACATGATGTGTTTTCAATGAACTGCAGGTCTGTGATTAAAATAAACGGATAGAAACCAAGATCAAGTACTGTTAGCGAAGTATCACTCATTGTCTGTAAGAAAAAATCCCCTTGTGCCCAATTTTGCAGAGGACACCTTATTGTCAGCACTTTCAGTGCTTTGATTATACTCTAGAGGTCACATTTACTTTCTAATCATCATACAAATTGGTTAGATTGTTTGTCTCAATACATTATTGTGCACGTTCAAATCGATCTGAGTCACATTCTTGTAGTATCTAAATAACACAGTACATTTGTATCATATTCTAAACATCAAATAACCAAAATCACGTGCTAGAATTCTTCTTTGGTGACCACGTGATTACATTATTTTCTATATCCTGTATATCATTATGGTACTTCAACGTAAATATTACGTTCATGATGTCCGAAAACTATGTATGCTAATACGAGTTGGGCAAACATAATTAATTTGCCAAAAGGATTTACTGAAGTACTAGTCTAAGTCTTAGAGTGAATCATAAATAATATGAGAGAAAAGTTTCCTGTACCAAAGACGTACTGCTTTCACTCTGAATATGAGAAAGCGCACCCGAATTTGATTAAAGTTTTTTAAGAACAAATTTTGGTCTAAGTTTTCTTGTTTTGTACATAATAGATAAAGAGTTTTCTAAAGTTTGCTGTGAATCAGTAGAATGCATAATTACATGTTTTTTCAATTTATTGTCATTACAATTAGCGTGAAAGCAAGACAGTTGCATGTCAGATCATTGTAAAGTTCATAGTCAATAAGAAAGTGGGTCTCATCTTCTAGAGAAATATTGTCCATGTATTTACACAGCTGGGTTTTAGGTTTGAAGTTTCTACCAGTTTCAATAGTTAGCGGACTACAGATGGCATTAACACTGAAAACTGGTCTGAATATAACATCTATTTGTTTTTATAAACGCTTCATTATGCAAAACTTTATCCAGCACAAGGGTCATTGCAATAGTTGTTAGCATAACAAAACAAACATGACCTGGGCAAATATTTAAACGTCCATCTTTATAAAAGTAACTCTTACAACTGTCTTACATGAAGTATAAAGTTGTGCCGGCGTACTGTCAACATAACACTCTTATTTCAAAATTTCGTACTAACCTAGAGCGATATTACAGCTACAATGGCAAGTGATCTTGATGCCTTTGAAAAAATATTTTGTGGAGTGTGGAAACATGAGAGAGACGAAAATTTTGAGGAGGCTTTGAGAAAAATGGGTATGTCTGTTACTGAACGTGTTTTAGTGTTTGATAAATGATGTCAATTTGAGACAGTTTAAACTAAACCAATGTTTTGGTATCTGCAAGCATTGTAAGTACAGGTAAGTAAGTATTGTCGTTCTTGAAAAGAGAGAAATCATACGCCAACACTTTCAGATTTGAGATCAGGGAATGCAGCTGTTCTGCTACTGCTCGACGAGATACTGACGTCTCGTCACAAGGTATAGACATTAGAGCCATGTTTCTTTGTATTATTTTAAAACTGTGGATACACTAAACCAAACTGAGCCATAGCTCTTTTATGTAAGTGTATGTTTTATGTACAGTACAGTTTTTTTTCCTTTTTTAATAAAGAACCTTTATCGTTTTCCTTGAAATCTAATGAGTAAAGTTATTTATAGGTTTTGCAATAAAATATCGAACAATTCAAAGCATATTTTCATTTGCAACTATGTTGTTTGTAAACCTCCGAGCACAAAAGACGCATAATACATTGTAGTTTTTTAACTTACTTTTCGTGTTGAGGAAAGTGCATGGTTCTGAACTTCAGCTTGTCACTCGGAAACTCGAAATGAAAGCCTAGATAATCATTATTTTTCTTTCTCCTAACATAGTCGTGTGTTGTCTATTTGTAGGGACGCCAGAGGATGCGATACGGGTACTTGTGGACATGAAGCCGACAATAACTATGGAACGACGAGGCGATTCCATCTACATGAAATACGAAATGGGGCCAAAAATGGCACATGACTTCGTGTTCAAACTCGGCGAAGAGTTTGAAGCAAAAGATCCTTTTATGAACCCGCCATTGTTCCATACAAAGGTAAATACTGTGTTCAATGTGTATACATTAAATTGTCAAGATCGCGATGCAGTTCAACACTAGCAAGCTTGCGTCGTTAAACGTGGTATGGCCAGATACGTTTGAATAGCGGCACAAACAACAAACACTAGCACATATAGAGTTTTGACATTAAATAACTTCCAGCCCTGTCGGCAATGTAATCTTACATCACCATATCACCTTAGTTCCTTTCACAAGAATGCATTTTTCTTTTTCTTTTCTCCGCCCCCTACCATACATTCGTGCTCTGAAATAGTACCTGCTATTGTGGTTGCGCTGTCTGATGTGAGCGCCGTTCAATTGTTAGTACATCTCTTACCATGCTTTGCTTTAGACTCATTTGTCACTGAGATTTCACAACATGTAAAGCATATATGTAAACTTTAAGTTTACACAGTTAGCAGTTATGTGGCCACTGATATACATTTGTATTTTGTTTATTACAAAAGGAAGTGGCTACCTTCAAGGACGGTATGTGTACTTTTAAATCCAAAACACAGATAACAGGTCCCGGAAAGATAGATACACATTCGGAATTCTTTGTGAAAGACGGATTGCTGCATACAGTAAGTGATTCCAATTGAAGTACGGTATATCATGACTATATATGTTTCTAAGCTGTCAATGTTCAGTTAGATCTACCTATCAAAAGTATTAACAAACGTAGAAAGACCAAATCTTAGTAGCCTATTATAAAAGCAACACAATTTTTTTAGTGTGATCCAAATGTTAGGAGATATTGTGATATCTTAATACCGAAATATACATACATTGTATGTACATACATACCGAAATATACATACATTGTATGTACATACATTGTGAAATAAGACACTTGACCATCAAATGTATCCCAAAAATAAAAAATGTCGCATTGTTTTATACTAATTTCTTTTAGCTCGGTTGTGAAGAAAGCGTTTAGCTTATTGTTACTTTCTAGTCCACTTATTGGAATAACCAGTACTGGTGTTAAATGAGGAGGTACGGTCGTGACCCCAGTGGGGCTCGAACCACAACCCGGTATTGGATGACCGGCAGACACAATAACCTCTACCCAACCGCATTTGTTTTATTCAAATGTTAAGTAAAGATTTTACAGTCGGTAAAAATTGTACGTGCACCTGTTGAACCCTTATCCTGTAGATGGCAGGTGACTCTGCCTTTGCGACTAATGCAGATCATGATCAACCTGCGTCACGGTCCATACTGTCTGATCATGGGCTTCACTTTTCATAATAATTATCTAGTTTAGTCTGTAAAATTTCACGATGCGCCAAATTGAACAACGCACTGGTATTATTTCGAGTTCTAATATGCCTATGTATTATTTTATGTAAGCCTTAAAATACCTTCAACCTGAAAAAATGAAAAATTCAAAAATTCAGGATTAAGGGGGTCACTGCTTTCAAATCAGTTGAAATTAACCCTGTTTTTTAAGTGACTAACTTTTCCTACTAATTTTTGAAAAATGTGCTGACTTAACTTTTCGCAATATTAATTTTTACAATACACTTTCACGTGCTTATGCAATCTTGATTTTATTATAAACGTTCTGGATGTGGTGTATGTTTCAAAATGGTATACTTCTAATCTTTCTTAAGTAGTAATTATACTTAGGTGAAAAAACCATGTGTATTCTATCACGTCGATTAAATATTACGCTCCTTATTATTGCCCGATGTAAAAAAATTCATTTTTCATTTGAAAATGAATATTTCACGTTAACCGCGAGCTTTTTCAGATATTTTGTTGAGGATAAAACCTTTGTTTTTGCAAAATAAAAGTAGAGTATTGCATATAACAAAAAATTCAATAAAAACTGACAAAAAATTGTTTTTGATTTCTCGGTTTGATATCACGACATATGTCTGTAACAAAGAACTTTAAAAGAACTAATTATTAATGATATTTAATCCTAACAATTCTTCTTATAATAGTTTGAATTATGTAATATCTTAAATGGTTTTTGAGAAATACTATTTTTGTACCCCTACCCCATTTTTGGCATATGACAAAATTTGTCATTTTAGTCACCAAAGTGAGCCAAAAAATTTTTCTCAAATATGTTCAATTTTTGATTGCCGAAAATATTCCTATTGTGCCTAAGTTACTACTACATAATTGTTTTTCCAGTTAACTCATCTTTTGAAATACAACAAATGTAAATTTCCGGAAGTGCACAAATCCAAAACCTCACCAGTGACCCCCCTTAACGGCATACAATGTTTTGATTCCGGGAGACAAAACAGTGAATGAAAACGTTGACGTCATCACACTGACGTCATTACTCCACGTTAAAACGTTGTGCAGTTCAGATTAACTTTTAAATCGATTATCTGCTTTGTTAGGTTTTGAATCTGACGTCTTCTGCATAATGTCACAGTCGGGTATTTTTTTTATATTTTGTATTAGATGATTAAACTAAAATAAGTTTGTATAAAATAGTTATGTATGATATCTTGACTGGTTGCCCAGATAGGGGAGTGAATTCCAACAGCCACTATTTATGCTATTTTACACATTACCGCCGAACTGAAAAAAGGTCCGTAGTAGTTACGATAGTTTTCATAAATTCGGCTTATAAGAATCGAAATAATCTATGGCTTGGAGTGCCGGGAGTGTATCGAAATTGAAGTATTTCCCGTCGGTAATGTGCCTGTGTAATAATTCACTCAGGCTTCGCCCTCGTAAATTATTCCGCCAGGCACATCACCTCCGGGGAATGCTTGAATTTCGATACAGCACTCCAAGCCATAGATTATTTCTTAATTAAAGATGATTAAGGCAATCAAATAGCAACTGAACAGAGTAATGGTCTTTATTTATTTATGTTTTAATTTTTCAGCCCACAAGCCCTCTTAATGACACAAGCTTCAACGCTAACAGAATTTACAGACGTAGCAACTGATACAACATTCATGTAAAACGTCTAAACGTTGCATTAATAAACTGAAAGTAACATAGAATCGAATTGTTTTACATAATTCCTCATGTAAGCGCATAGGCAGTGAACCGGTGTTTGTTTCTTTTAACAAGTATGTCTTCGTCTTAGTTACGCATACACTAAGGTAAAAATACATATACTACCCAATACAAGTATGGCCCAATATGTTCTAACTGATGCCCGCCATATTCAACTACCGAGAAAATTTTCTAACATACAATTTAACGGAAGTATGCATTCCCTAAAGCACTTGATCGGCAAATTACCAAGGCAAAATGACGCACAATAGATTCTACATACAAGCATTTTTTTATTTACGCTAGTGCGTATAAATCGTGCAAGATCGAAAAATTTAATGGCCCAAAAATGTAATGAAAATTAAAGGATTAGGGGACGAGAGCCCCAAACGAAAGCATTATTTATTCATAAACTTGGTAAGTTCAAATGTCAAAAACTATACATCTAGCTCTTCAACTGCAAGAATACCAAGTGTTAGTTGTGTTCCATTGCTATTCGGAATTTTTATCGTTGAAAAATAATGTATCCCGATCGCACTTCTTGTTATGTCAGTGTCTAAAGCAACAGCCGAAATATCTTTTTGGATCGATTGAATGTTAACAGAGTATAACCAGGGGTCAAAACAAAACTAGTCTAAGTGTATATGAAAATTGAAGCAGACAGGATTGTTTCGTGTAAGCTTCCTTACAGCCGAACGCTTTACATACAAAAAAAGTAGTTCCATATATTCAGTTGTTTCGAATTAAACTGTCTCCTGTTTTAAAAATTATATAATAACAGATCTAAATAATATCAAAACATTTCAGAATAGCATAATATTAAATTGTTGTTTTAAAAATCTACGAGGTATCTGTTCTGTATAGAACTATTTTCCTACGCGGTTTTGATCACACCAGTTTCCAGTCAGACCGGAGACACTGATTTAGTGTTTCTGCGAGAGCGCGTTTTCTGTGTTTTTGACGCACTCATTTTGTCAATGACGCAACAGAAATAGCAAAGAGCGTCTTCTATGAGGCAATTAAAATGTGTTTGATCAATTTACTACAAAAAACAACATTTAGTCTAGTCCCTGGAGGTATTTGTGTGAACTTTTTGTCCAGAGTGTTTCTTTGTATATTTGTGTAGAAGGATGATTAAGTTTAATTTTATCGAGGGTGGACAGTTAACCTCATGTCAGTTTTCATGGAAACCAAGATGGCGTCCAAGATGGCCGCCATTTCATAAGCTTATGACTCGTTTGGATATAACGAACATAACTATCAAATGCCAAATAGTATTTATTTTAATGTAAGTGGTTATTAATGTCCAGATACAAAGCTTTCAAATGACCTTCTTTTAAATGCCATTATATTTAAAGATCAATGTCATTTAAAGGTCAAAATGTAAAATACTGTTTAAAAAAACTCTCATTTACCCTAAAAAGTTTTTATTTATTTGTTCATTTTTCGTAACAGGCATATAAAAAGTAGTTTGTTACTTTTCCTATTCACTATAAGTGTAAACAAAACTTAGTTTATGGTCATAAATTGAATATAAAATTATAATGAATTGTGTAACAACACCAATCTGCAAATATGGATATAAAATGAAAATTTATATCATACACACATACTTTATGGTTTGACACAATAATCATGTAGGCACATTTTCTACATATTTATGAATAAATTTGTATCTCGAAAACTACATGACAATCAAGGTCACCAGATCCAATGTTCCAAACGTCAAGAAAAGGTCAAGGTCAGCATCACGAAAAGGTGATATAATGTACTTAATCTACTGATATTGGTCGATTTCTATACTTTCTCTGCAAAGGTTCGGCACCATGCTACCAATTAAGTACTTTGTTTTTATCTATGCAACAATTACTTCGTTCGTTATTGTTGTTTATTTCATTTTATAAATTATATATTGATATAATTAGAAGTAATGATGGGTCATGTCACCACATCTAACTTTATGATAACATCCTGTAGTTGATGAATGTTTCTTCTATATGCTCTGCTGTACAATATATGTCAGCACCTGTATAAATATTAGCATTTTCATTGGTTGAAATAAAATCAAGGTCACTAGAGGAATGAGTCAAGGTCATTTAAGAAGCGCCTGACAACGACTATAATTTCATTCGCAAAGATCGTCAGAGGTTTTTATCTTTTTTCTTGTATGTAGATAGTATTTTAATACATACAAATTTAGAAATGTCATTTCAAAGTCAAAATAAATGGCGATGCCCATGTTTACAAAAAGAAACAGTGCAGTAATGGTAACAAAGTGTCTTTCATATCATCGGTTTTGAGTAAGGCTTGCAGATAGGGGTAAGCCCCCTGTACCAAAATGTTTTATTGCATTGTATGCGCTATTCGTCGTTGACGGAGCCGTTCTGCGTATTTCTGCTATCTGTCTTCAAATAAATTGTATGCTCATGTGCTTACTGTTATAGAAGGTTGTACCCCCGAAGCACAAATACATTTGTAGTGGTCATAAAAGTGTAACAACAGACTCCAAAGATATACAAATGTATTGATTTACCTACTTTCTAAACATGATCAATGAAAGTTTTTGCATAACAGGTGCTACCTTATGGTCAGTATGGTTAATAAAATAATTCAACTGTAGTTTACTTTTATTTCCATATATTTATCTGCCACTTATGACATTTACACTTTGTCTGGTGCTACCTTATGGTCAGATAAGTAAAAGAATTATAACTGTTGTTCATTTTTATTTCAAATAAAATTGTGCCAGGACATTTATGTTAAACTGATTAATTGATGAAATACATTGTAATCATACTTTTTTTTTGTTCTGAAATTATTCTGTGGAGTGAAAAACAGTTGCTCTCAAATTGTCTCAAACAAGTTATGAGTACACTATCGTCCAATGTGTGGTATTTGCTTGATTGGCAATACTTAGATCATTATTATGTACGCAGTTTAAGTTGGTATTCATCGTTACGTCCCTTTTTATTAATAAACGATTTCTGATGACACATTTTATCATTTTCTTAAATAAATGGTCTAAAGGCCCGTACAACATAATAAAACGAACAACACAATCATTTGATTGACCTCATGCCAGTTACGTTATATTAAATAAATCTTTGGAGCAGTTGATCACCATGTTCGGACAATTTGTCCTACATCCCTCTGCCTAAAACACCCCAATACGCGGCTATCCACTGGAAAAAACACTTTCTGCTTCTCACTAAATCTGTTTAATTCTTTTGTACATGTCAGTAGTGGTAGTTCTGTGTTAGCCATATTTCAAAGACCATGGTATCCAGAACTGATCATCTGTCAGAATGATAGTCCTTTCTCTTTCTAATTTTCAATAGATTTTGATTCAAAAATAATAGTTTCTACATTTGCCTTGTAGTTGGTAAAGAATTTTACATTTGGTATGCTCACTGCCTCTTAAATATCACACGTGTGCATAATACAAGTATTACCATTGATGTGTTGCAAAGCAACTGTTCTATTGTCGTAGATACACAAGAATTTGTCTCTGATAGATAGACTGCTTCCATCATGACAGGAGTCACTGAAGTTTGATACCGTCAGTTTCCAAGTTTTGCAGTAGTCCAGGCACAGTAGAGCAGATGTCTGACAGACAGAATCTCCATGGTCTGAAAGTTCAGATAGATTCAGAGGAGCCATTGGACAGGTGGTCCAAAATTGTAAACATTTGCTCTTATTTATTTCTTGGATGCATATACAGAGCTCCCTGTGTCATGACCTCAAGCTTTCTTTCCATTTTGTGGTCTGACAACTGGTTCATGTTCTTGTTGGATTATATGGATGCCTTCATGGCCCTTCTTACTCGGTGCTGGAATGGCAGTGATTGCTCCAGTGGCTCAATTAGTGGTTTTTAAGCTTATTAAAGCATCTTCAGATTGGGCTTGTTATTTATTTTACAGTGGTCTTCAACGCAGACGATCCACAATTCAGATGGAAACTGCCTGTTCCGTGATATATTTTGTCATATTATCATTTGCTCCCCAGTTGGTGCCAGTTGTATGTATCTTCCCAAGTAAGGATTGCTTGTTTCGGGCATTAGTTTTCACAATGTGTAGGACATTTCTTAATTCACTGTACGCACCGATCTTCCACCCGTACTGAAAGCATGTCTACAACTTAATATATCATATACGCTCAGGATGAGATACTCTGCAATGAATGATACATAGTACATCCATAAGAACCTATGTGTGACATACACCTTGAATAATCAGAATATACGTTCTACAATATTGGTTATGGAAGCCATTCAGCGATAGTCTATTTTTCCAAGCACAGTTGTATCCCGGCTCCTATACTAAGATCCCAGACACAATATCAGTATTTCATACACATTTATTTATTATCGAGACTCATTCCAAATGTAAGCATCTTTTAATAGAGGTATGCAAAAAAGTGTCTTGCCGAAGGACACTGTAATAATGGCTCAGGATTCGACTCCTTTACCCCTTATCCTTTGGTAGACGCCCTACCAAAATGTCATGGTGGCTACACACCAGGCAGAAAGGCAAAGAGTTAACATTCCTTTACACAAATAGCTGGTGCCTCTGCTGATACCTAATCCTTTGTATACAGGCTCCCAAAATCGATGCCTAAATTATTGAGCCAATTGTTTGTTATATGTACGAAAACGTTGGAATCGAAATTTGAAATGGAGATAGGTGTCTCCGTTTCGAGGTTTAGCCCCTTATATAGAATTCATTGTCATCGTTACTTGTCATCACGTCAACAGGCAGAAAGTAAGGTGGCTTTTGCGCGTTTTCACATTAGGTAAGAATGCATGGGTCAAAGATATTAATATGTCTCAAGATGAAGGCCGCTATTATTCTATCAGTTTGAAAGTAAAGGACATAATATATAGATAGATAATTTAGTTCAGTATATCACATATAAACATATACAGATAATCATACGTATTCACAATTTTATAAATCATGATATTCACATCAATACCAAAGATAACACAAAAAGGGAAACGTGATTCTCCCTTATTTCCATTAGGGTCCTTGACATTGATGGCACACCACGGAAAGGTATGATTATTTACTTCAAATGAATCAATGGTATCACATTTGTATAGTATCACAGAACTAAGTTATTACAACAACATTGTATGCACGAGATCAAAGTACTGTATAACTAAACATTTTAGTGAAATGAACATGAAGCAGTCTTAATAAAAGCACGGATTAGATTAAAAACTAATGAATCAAGTGTATCTATCCAAGCATTACACTGAAAATGCAAGAGTGATAAGACACATTGTTAAAACTGGGACAGCAAAAGATGTTTGACGGCTTCCTTAAACTGTTTTAAAACTGTAATGTTACGTATCAACCGTTGCAAGTTATTCCAAAGGATACATCCCTGATAAACAAAAGTATTTTTACCAAATCACTTAACCTTGAGAATACAGAAACATCAACTGTCATTGAAACTTAACCTTGAGGGATCATCAGGATGGGACAAGAAGTTACCCTAAACCTTGTACAATGATTGTGTAATGAGATTACATGATTAAAATATTATCCGAAGTAATCTGGAGCTATGCCTGACCTAACTTTGACATACATTGCCTTCTGCTGATAATCTATGCAAAGAAACACATATACAAAGATTCTTGTAACCAACTGACATTGTTTAGAGCTGGCTTGGACATCGATAATGGATAACCATATGTATGAGTAATAAGTGTTTTGGTATGAAAATACTGTGACACGTGTGTTCTAAACTTGCAGCCTTGATTTATTTAAACGAATGGGCAATTAATTCAATAATATTAGATCTGCATTATGAATACTAAATACAAATATGTACTAAGTGCAGAAGAGGCAATTATAGGCTGTTCTCGGATTATTCTGTACAATCAATTCAGATCGAGGAGGTATCTCTTAACTCTTAGTAACTGTATCACTATAGTACCCGCTATATGACCATAATATAAGTTTGTTTTAATCATTTTGGTCACAGGTAAATATACACTATTTTGGTATGTATCAGCTGTGACCTAACCTAAGAAGGAAAGTAAAAACTATATAGATAAAATTGTTGTCAAACAGTAATTGCACATTTTTACCTCTTTATGACCTTGACATTGACCTTTTGTGATATTCATCGGTGGAATTATTTTACTAAAGCCTATAATATTCAAAAACGTTTAGAAATACAAAGAAAATATACGAATATAATACAAGTCGGAACACGCAATGTATGTGTTTATGAGATATATGCTCATATTTTACGCAAGATTACCGATTGACGTTTGTCACATTTTCAATCGTAATTATGTTATAAATCAATATTATACCATAAAATAAGTTTTGTATATAACTATTATGTCTAGAGGTTGTAACAATACACTTTTTATAAGCCTGGACTTTTACAAAAGCAAATTAAAACTATACTAGGTAAAACGCATGTTTTAGCATTGATTTTTCAATTTGACCCGTAATTGACCCAGATTTATGACCTTTAGTGACCTTGACTAGCATTTCATTGCAGAGTTCTATGTCTATACTTCAATGACCATGCACATTAAAGTCAGCATCATTTGAAACATATTAGCTGTAATCGATAGAATAACATCTACCATTACTTCATAAAACGGCGGCCATCTTGGTTTCCATGGAAACTGACATGATGTCATCTGTCCACCCTCGCAAAAAATAAACTTCAGCCATCCCTCTACACAATTATACCAAGAAACACTCTGGAAAAAAAATGCACACAAAAACCTCTAGGGACTACTAATTTCAAAACCTCTCAGAACGCTTCGAAATGCAAGATAAATTGTTTACAAAATACGCTTCCGGTATGGGATATGTCTAATTTTGACCCTATTCTGTTGTCGTTGTCGTCTGATTTCGGATCGATCCGCATTTTGTACCATTGCGTTTTTGTGTGTATTGGTTCGTATGATACCGTCATCATGGTATCGTAGACGCACAACAAGAGATGGTCGACGACCCTTAACAGAAGAAACAAAAACGTCTTTCTGAGTGATAAAAAGATCATTTTGTATAAATTACGATCAGACTGACAATGTTGAGAGGGGTTTCAGTGTGCCAAATAATATCAAAGTTCAATGTCTATAGTTGAATGCACTTATAAAAATTCGCTTTGTGGACAAAGTTGACTTTCGAAATGCAGTGATAAAATAGAAAGCATCCAAAGAGAAACACCTGTTGTCTTGCCAACCCTTTGATGACCCACCGTTTTGTGAAGTATCACATGCAGTTTTACAAAAGTAAACGAAATAAAACTTCTTTGACATATAGTCATACCTTTTATTTTTTACCATAAAGAGTATGACCCTCGGAATTTCTAAATGACCCCCAAATTCTGATACAGGGGGTCACAAATGACCCCTTAAAATTCTGATATTCACACATGTATGTGTACAGTCTGTGCTGTCCTGATATTTACACATGTATGTGTGCAGACTGTGTTGTTCAGAGACAATCGATCCTCCAGCACTTTCAGTCCTTTGATTCAACAATGAAACGGTTGAATACATACCTTCGTTCCTAGGAACTACGTACCGGGACCCAGCGTGTAATTGACACATTTACCCAGAACAAGGATCTCCGCCTGGCACTGTTGTTCCAAGGGTAGATTTGATCTTGTAGATACTCACATTCTTCACATATACATAGAGGATATCTGTTTGCTTCGGACAAATATTGATTTTATTTCACAGGTGAACATCAAAAGATGATATGTTCACGAGTTATTGCCCTTTGTTACTTTTCCTTGTCCGGAGCATAACTTGAAAACAATTGGTCGGAATTCAATATAACTTCATACAATGGTCAAGCACAATGTTAGGAAGTGCAGTATATAAGAACCATCACTCTATCATGACTAGTTACAAGGTTTTTGTCCTTTGCTACTTTTCCTTGTCCGGAGCAAAACTTGAAAACAATTGGTTGGAATTCAATAAAACATCATACAATGGACAAGCACGATGAGAGAAAATGCAGTATACAAGAAAAATATCTCTATCTTGACTATTCAATGAGTTATTGCCCTTTGTTACTGTTCCTTGTCCCATGCATAACTTGAAAACTACTGGTTGGACTTCAATATAACTTCATACAATGGACTAGCACATTGAGAGGAAATGCAGTATACAAGAATAATAACTTTATCTTGACTATTCAAGGAGTTATTGCCCTTTGCTATTTTTCCTTGTCCCGTGCATAACTTGAAAACTACTGTTTGGAATTAATACTTCAACTTTTTTTCGTCTACAATAGATTGGAAATGCATCTGGGTCGTTCAGAAAATGCTAAAACCCCAGAGCTGGATCCCAGACCAGGTCTTTGTCCTAGACCCTCCGGAAGTCCTGCATGGCTACCCCCTGGTCCCTAGTCAAATCCGTGCGTAACTTCAAAATAAGTCTAGCTACGCCCTGAACAAAACCAAACTGACACTGAAATTGTAAAATGACAATTTTTGCAGAAATGAAACTAATACATCACGGAGTACAACATAGACACTAGTTCAGCATTATGCTGTACTACTATTTACCTCCATTAGAGCGGCGAGCAGTTAAAGGTTTTTGCACTTATACAAACAAAATATAAACTACGACCACGACAGGAAACACTTATTCAGTGTACTCTCTAAAATGCATACTTAAATTCGTAAAATGTTACATAAGGTCACACCAAATTGACTAGCTGTTCATCGGACTTGGAGCGAGCGAGCGATACAAAGCATATAAGAAAACAATGATATTTGTTCCATGGAATTAGCTCCGAGCGAAAAATAATAATTGGTGCTTCAGTATGTTTTTAATATTCTGATATATATTTAGATAGAAGAAAAGGTTCCTTTAGCTTCCAAAACAAAATACAACTGCAATTATTTCAAAGAAGTCTGTTGACTTCAGTTATTATTTTTCATGGGTTTTATGAAAATAGAAGCGAGCGATACCGATGACCAACTTATTAATTTGGTGTGGCCTAGGCGTAGCGATTAAATAATTATATAAAAATAAACTAGAACTATCACTGAAGGTGATAAATACCCCCCGAACATCCCACTGACACAGTATTTAAAATTTATGTAGTATTTGATGCTTTAATTATTGGACCTGCACATCTGTGAAATATAATTAAATTTTGACCAGCGGGTTTGGAAATTAATAGCACACAAGATTTTACTATCTCAAGCCCCTGTGACCTTTGATCTAGTGACCCGAAACATGGACCATGCACAACTAGTTATTGTACTTATCACTTCTATGAAGTATCATTAAATTCTGACCAGGGGTTTTGAAGATTTAGCGTCCACAAGATTTTACTATCTCAAGCCCCTGTGACCTTGACCTTTGACCTAGAGACCCGAAACCTGGACCATGCACAACTAGGCATTGTACTTATCACTTGTGTGAAGTATCATCAAATTCTGACCAGGGGTTTTGGACATTTAGCGTCCACAAGATTTTACTATCCCAAGCCCCTGTGACCTTGACCTTTGACCTAGAGACCCGAAACCTAGACCATGCACAACTACGCATTGTACTTATCACTTGTGTGAAATATCATTAAATTCTGACCAGGGGTTTTGAAGATTTAGCGTCCACAAGATTTTACCATCTCAAGCCCCTGTGACCTTGACCTTTGACCTAGAGACCCGAAACCTGGACCATGCACAACTAGGCATTGTACTTATCACTTGTGTGAAGTATCATCAAATTCTGACCAAGGGTTTTGGAGATTTAGCGTCCACAAGATTTTACCATCCCGAGCCCCTGTGACCTTGACCTTTGACCTAGAGACCCGAAACCTAGACCATGCACAACTAAGCATTGTACTTATCACTTCTGTGAAGTATCATCAAATTCTGACCAGGGGTTTTGGAGATTTAGCGTCCACAAGATTTTACTATCCCGAGCCCCTGTGACCTTGACCTTTGACCTAGAGACCCGAAACATGGACCATGCACAACTAAGGTGGCACTCCACACTTTTTAGCCACAAATTCGAATTGGTCAGGGGTAATTTTATAAAGTTTAGAGATATAAGGAAATTAAACAGCCCTGTGAACTTTAAATCAATTTTAAGTGCCAGATTTTGTTGTTTGAGTTTTATTTTGCATGTTTGCAAATGCGAAAACATGGGTCTGGAAAGCCAGGCAGAGATGACATCGCAGATGGTGACATTTTGTAAACAAGTGAAAATCAGCTCTACAGCTTAGAAAATCAAGCTTTTTACAGGGGGTACATACTTTTACTGCTTGCAAAATATTTTCGTGGTTAAGCACCATGTTCAATGTGTTTGTTTACTTATCTAGATAGTCTGCAAGCCAGAAACAGTGTCACCTAGTGTGAAATATTTGCAGGTAATTTTGTACAGGTTCGGAAAATAGGGCTAGAATGGTCTCAGACTGCAGTGAATTCTGGCCTCCGACGGTATAAATAGGAACTAAAATTTTCAGGAAAGAAAGGCAGTTCAGACTACCGAATTGTATTAATACGTTCACACTGGCAATGTGTTCACAGTGAAACACTTATTCTATTTTCAGGTTCACAGGTTGTTCATATGTGATAGGCCTACTTTGTTGGTGTCGCTCGAACAAAGCCGAGGGCTGAAATAAGTGTGGAGTGCTACCTAAGCATTGTACTTATAACTTGTGTGAAGTATCATTAAATTCTGACCAAGGGTATTTGAGATCTAGTGTCCACAAGATTCCGTCTACAGACGGACAGACGGACGGACAGACAAGCTGAATCCAGTATACCCCCACTAACACTTTGTGTTCGGGGGGTATAAAAATGACGTTCGCCTTTTAACATTTCTTAATGAACTTTTGTTCCAAACGACTGGCAAAATATAACATATATAACATATTAATTCTTCAAAATACATCTACAAAGTTGCATCTTTGAATCCAGGTCCCGTGTTTATGAAACTCGTTTTCATGCTCAACTAAATTCAAATCACACTCAGACTTTGGATCAATAGAATATTGTAATATTTTACAAAGTATTTTTGTTTCCTATAATGTTCGGTAACAGCAGTTAAAATCCATGTGTTCAAACTCAGTTGAAAAGGGGGAAAAAGATTAATAAGCGCGGGGCCGCGTGAAGATTGGTTTCATTTCTGATTGCTGATCCTAGAAGGTAGACGATCAACACGGCACTCACTGTGTCACACATATGACAGCTAGCCTCTGCCATGATCCGATGTTACATGCGATAACAAAGCATTAATCATTTATTTATAGAATCAGGTGTGGTTTTAATAAGGCGTAAGATGCAGAAAATCAAAGAAAGGAAAATAAATTGAAGTCAATGAATAATTGACGTGCCAATTAAGCCTAGAAATCCCAACTGCAAATTTGAATATTTATTTACCTCCCAAGCGTATTTGGGATTTGTCAGGAAATGATGCAACTGTGTCAAGGAAAGGTTAATCTGGGCAATACTCTCATTCCATTAATTTCTCATCGCACATTCGGGACAGTATCATTCGATTCATTGGATTCAATTTGGGCAGGTGGAAGGAACTCTGTTGGTACCCGCAGGTGGAAGTAACTCTGCTCGGACCCAAACACTGCATCTTAGCTAACAATAGCCTACAGTATTTTATTAACCTATTTGTTTTAACAAAGGTGTAGAATTTGGGTGCCAGCACCTGCGATCATTACTAACTGAACGGAGTAGTGCAAATATTGATCAGACGTGATTTATTCTGTCATGGCATATTAAATTTTAATTTTAGAAACGCATGAATCAACTAAAGTATAATTACTGAAATATGGACACATGTTTCTCTTTTTGAAGTCATGTCCACAGGGGTTTGACATAGATTCATGTTTATAAATTATGTATACTAAAACCAGAGAAACGTAGAGCTGTATAACTGGCCGGTAAAGAGCACCGTTTAATGTGTACGTTGCGTTCCTATTCATGGAAAACATATGGTTGGACTTTTTCCTTACGTGGTGGTCCAGCAACGGGTAATTGTTTCACAAATAAAAATGAATGTGAAAGTGTTTTATCTACACGGATTCGTCCACTCACAATGTAAACAGATACTATAGTAACATACATTCAGCAAATGCATACTATGAATTGGTAAACTACAGGTTTTGTTGCCACTCACCGTCGGTCTTCCGTTTCAATATCCCCCAAAAGTCATGGAAAGCTGCGATTAATAAAATTCCTAAAGATGTTATTCATATCCAGCAATTTTACCAGCAACGTGACCAGAATCAGACGTTTGGTAAAATTAAAAAGCTGAAGGATGTTGTTTCTACAGAAGAGAGAAAGAAAATATTTTTTTTATAAAGTTTAATGACAGAATTAAGCTACTCGTTAGAAATGTATGTTTACTAATGCAGTAAGAGTGGACGAAATGTGAAAGAATTACCTACTGCTGGACTACCACGTACGGAAGAAGTTAAAACATATGACAGAAGTGATGGTGAGGAGTGTGGACGCGCATACACGTTCGTATTTATGGTTCCAATAGGACATCCCGCCATGACTTTAGAACTGAACATACAAGGGAGGTGGTGTAGAGGTTTAGGTGTCTGCCGCTCATCCCGGAGGTTGCGGGTTCGAGCCCCACCAAGGTCACGAACCGTACCTCCTCATATGAAACCAGTACTGGTTTTTCCAGGAAGCGAACTCGAGAGTCTCGATAAGCTACAAGCTTTCTTCATAATCGAGCTAAAATAAATTAGTATAAACTAAACATACGAGTCTTTATTGTGCACATAAACTCATCAATTTATATAAACAATAAAAAGCTAAAAGTGACGATTTCCTTTGGCAATTTTAAAACTGAAAAAAACATACATTATGCTGTAAGGGAAAGTGGACGAATAAGTCTTTCTTTAAAAAGATGGATATTTTCGTAATCTCTGTAGAGTACGGACCGTGGCCTGAGCCTGATGCTTTCACGAGAATTTTTCCAGATAGTGAGCTAGCTTAATTTAATAGTAAAGGTAACAAAATGAGAACAGTGCGTATTCCGATCAGTTTGTTATGGGAATGCAGCATCTCTCACCTGACCTTTGTTTAACTCAGTCACATGGTCATAGGACTATTAAGGGAACAGAGATCAAAAATTCAAATCGCTGTCAACGATTTTCTTGACTTTCTCTCTTTCAAAAGCCCGTTAGGTTTGCTATAGCTTGGTGACATGTTGTGACAATGAGTCTGTGCATGGCGCAGTCTGTAGAAAGGAATATTTCGTCATCAAACATTCGTCATAAAAAGTTCTTGCCTTTCAGAATCAATTCATCGTGCTCATAACTAATTTACAGATATTGTCTCCGTGTTTCGGCTCAGAAATCATAAAGAATAGATAAAACGGCTATTAATAATGTACACAAAATCTTTTCTTACTAATACTGGTACATGGTAAAAAGCTTACGATTGAAATTTACTTTGAAAATTTAATTCAACGAAATACAGCTTTTGTGGGCATACATGGTATTCACCGGAACATGGACCTCATTTGTTCTATAAAACTTGTTTTGTCACCGAAATCGAATGTGTAGCACATCACGATAATAAAAACAAACTTGTATAACAAAAAGATACGGCTTATTATTTCATATACATGTAAATACAAACACTTATACATATGCCAAAGCTTATTGTCGATCCGGCTGCAGCTTTGCTCGGTATAGTTGTCACAATAGCGTTTGCTGCATATATGCGTCCGTCTGTCCTTCTATATGAGTTTATTCTGTAACGTTGCGTCCGTCTGTCCTTCTATATGAGTTTATTCTGTAACGTCGCGTCCGTCTGTCCTTCTATATGAGTTTATTCTGTAACGTTGCGTCCGTCTGTCCTTCTATATGAGTTGAGTCTGTAACGTTGCGTCCGTCTGTCCTTCTATATGAGTTTATTCTGTAACGTTGCGTCCGTCTGTCCTTCTATATGAGTTTATTCTGTAACGTCATCATTCACTGAAGAATTTTGAATTGACATAACAGATGTGTTCACAACAATTGGACGGTCTCTCGAGTGTAACACCCAGGTTCGTAGCTTGAAGGTCAAGGTCACACTTAGAGATTAAAAGGTAAACATTAAACAATACTAACAATCAAAAAATGAAACCTTTTCCAGGCTGTAATTTTCTCTTGCGTTAAAGAATTTTGAACTGACTTGAGACAATTGTTCACCATAATAAGACCCTAACAGTTAGTTGGCTCGACATGTTGCCCGTAGGCATCTTGTTTTTAGGATAGTACTCGTTAGTCAAGTGTAAGAAGGTTTTGACCCGTGAGCTATGACCTATTATAGAATATACAAATTAAAAATGCAGTCACGGCTCTATGTATAAAATATCTAACTATAACACAACATTGTATACGATACAAAAAGAATAACACTTCCTCTTACAGCGTCCTCGGATGAAATATACATTTTTTCGATCATCTACACATAGATGTAGTGTATATCGCACCTTAACATCTAGTACAAGATCTACATATACATGTTTTGCTTTAAAATACGTCCATGGTTTTGGTGGTTATGTTTTCTCTTTATCTTCAGATATTAACCGTCCCTTTTACCCTCTGTCAAGGTCAGTCAATTTACATGCAACACTGTATACCGGTACATGGTCCAATTTTCATTTATGCTGCTTCAAGAACAGAAAATAGGTCAGTAGGTCGAGGTCAGCTAAGGTCAAATTTGAAATCTGCATGCAAAACTATCCATATAGAAAGATACCAAAAGTTTAAATTTAATTGTTGCAGCTTCAAAAACAAGAAAGTAGACCAGCAGGCAAGTGGCCCCAGGGCTCAGCGAACTTTGACACGTTTGGTACGATTTGAACAACCTTGGCACAGGTCCACTAGGCAATGCTGTAAGCCAACTGTCTAATCTCTGGGCATTGTGGTCCGAGACAAAAAGATTTTAAATATTTTCCTATGCATGTACTCCTCAATGTATGTTTTGACCACATAACCAAGTTTCAAACTTGACCTATTGTTTATCAAGACAAATATCCTGACTAATGTTCAGGATGAGTGGGTGCAAATATGGTTTCTAGAATGTTCACAAAGATTTTCTATGTTTTGACCTAGTGACCTAGTTTCTGACCACATATGACTGACTTTCGACCTGGACCTAGAACTCAGCATGAAAAACCATCTGACCAATTTTAATGAATATTGCTTATGAAATGTGGGCCCTAGAGTGTCCTATAATTTGACCTGGTGACCTAGTATTTGACTCCATGTGACTTGGCCTAGAGTTTAGCAAGACAAAATGTCTGACCAATTTTCAGGACGATGGCTGCTAGTGTATTCACAAACCAATTGTAGACGGACAGACGGTAGACGACGGACATCCCACCATGTGCACTTCGTGCTCAGGTGAGCTAAAAAGTATAAAATACGTAAACAGCTGTCAATATCAAAGAACAATAGCATATATTAGAATGTATATACATAGAAAAATATATTTGCCTTAACATTCATATATTTTAAAACATACTATTAAACTAATGAAAGCAGTTGGAAGACCGCCAAGAAAGATCTAGACTACTTTTTAAACTATTATATGGCATAAATCCAACGTCTGTATTACTTTATATAACAATTAGTACTTGAGAGAATGAGACATACGGGCAAGGGTTTTGAAATATAAGAAACGCCTTGTTAACACACTACAATGCCCTGTTCACATTATTATATAGTGTCTACTCTTTGCCAAAAGTTAAAACAGGAAAACATGTGAATCCAAACTCTTATTTACTAAGTTTGTCTAGGAACTAGTTGCAATGGAATTCCTTATACGTCTCTTCCCAGAGATGTCCTGATGACTTCAGAGATCTGAAGAAAGAAAACAGAAACTAACAAGTACAAAAACAGGAAATAACAGGTAATCTATGTTACCTGTTGGTCTTTCTATTGCAATTACTTAAACATACAAACTAAATAAACTACTCACGCAATAAGTTCATGTGAGCCATACAAACAGGCCTCAACTTTTGCAAAGTATATAAAAATGACTTTACTTTATTTCTCATTCAGGTGTAACTATACAAACATGTGCAAAAAACTATTATGCGACCAAATTCTGTGATGTCCACACTAAGGCAATTCAAAAGTATAAGACTTCACGAAAAACTAAATCATTAAAGCGCAAATCATTTATAGCGTTCAAAGTTCTGCAACTCTATACATGATAATTTCCTTCCACTTACCTAATTATGTCAGCAAAAGATTGGCCTAGTGGTTTAACTATATACGGAATGTTATGCTTCTCGCACAGTGACTTCACAAGAGGTGCTATCTTGTACAGGTTGTGGCGTGGCATAGTAGGGAATAAACTGAAATTAAAAAAGGAGAATTCCGTAGATATAGCGAAATTCCAGATATAACAAACATATTTTCTGGGCCCGATTTTTCTTCTTTGTAAAATGCGAAAATGCTATATGAATACAACATACTCTGGATATAAGGAACACATTTTAATTGTCCAAAGAGTTCGTTATATACCGAGTTTACTGTAGTGGCTAAGAAAATCACTGAATGGTCATGAACTGTGGTCTCTGAATTCATATGTAACATGTGATTACTGTGTAACTTATCTGATCCAACACAATCCTTTGAAATCAGATATACCCGCCTGAGACACTGTTTCTTTTTCTGGTAGGTGGAAATTCAGTTGAGAGTTAGAATACTCACACATAAGTGAGATAACTTGAATACGGATGTGTTCATAGAAACGCAATGATACTTACTGGTGTTCTATCTGAAAGTTAAGATGTCCTGTAAACCAGTCATTGAAGAAGGACTTCTCAATGTTACATGTAGCATTGATCTGCAGTTTGAGCCAGGGACTGGCCTCATCCGTCTCAATGTTCATAGGAATGTGGTTAGACTGAGATACCCACGTGAACCAATTACTCTCCAAACACCTGCAACATTATTTTAGTCATATAATAATAAGTTATTAAAATTCATTTTTAACTAGATACTTAACAAACTATAGATGGTTGTTTCTGTCACGAAAACACATGTGTCCCCCATGGCAGTTTGTTAATGATTGTAATACTGAAACAGGATATTAAAATAAAACAAGTTTTAGCCATATGATAAGTAATTAAATTTTATTTTGAATTAGGAACTTAATTTAGTAGATGATTGTTTTTGTCACAAGAACATATGTCTCCCCATGGCAGTTTGTCAATGATTGTAATACTGACACAGGATTAAATAAAACAAGTTTTGCATATGAGATAATTTTATTTTGATTGGAACTTAGTGATGTTGTTTTTGTCCAGACATTCCCCCATGGATTGTAATACTGACACAGGGTATTGGAATAAACAAGAAAACGTGGCAATGCAGCCAAAGCAGATTTCAACAGCGCTTGTAGAAACTTTGAAATCATACTGAGAGAGACAGAGACAGACAGACAGAAGGGGGATGGGGAAGAGAGAGCATTTACTAGTACTATACCTCATCGCAAAGTAATGCGCTATAGCTCCTCCAACACCAAGTATAGGCACATGTAGATAAAAATGTATTATGTAATACATCATACATATACTCAGTTCCTGAAAATAAAGAAAGAATTAAAAACAAAAAAAACTCGTTTAGTAGTCAGTTATGATTTCATTATTTCATCAAAGAAATGCAATTGTACATGACCAGAAGTCGTTTAAGATGAAGCAATCCAAGCTAGTTTCAACGTTGGTGCCTGTAAAACATGAACAATTTGGGTGCGGATGCCCGCAAGTACGGATTATCTGATTGGCTGTTGAAGGTCAGTAACTGGTTAATTAAGGTGGAAAACAACTACTTTGACTTCTTGGCGGGCCTTCAAGAACACCCCTCTGTGTTATTAATGCTTCCTTTTTGCTACAGATCTATTCATTAAAATTGATTTTAAACTATAATGGTCATGGACAATGATAGATCGGAGTCCAAAGGTCGCTATTTTCGGAACAGGGTCCTTCACCGTAAATCGGAAAACCTTAGATAAATTACTGATTTTCTGTAAGTCCGTTATTATTTTGTATACCAGTGACAGGTTGGATCAACCATGTTTCAGACAGAAGCGGAATTTTTGTTTGTTTAGTGAGTCATCCAGTCTGAGTGACCTGTAAGGTCAAACAAGGTCTAAGTGACAAACATGTATTCACTTTGTGTGTTTATATACACTTCGCATGTGGCTGCATGTACAATAACATTGCTCGACCAGAATGTGCATTTAGTGCTTAAATGGCGTTTCCTTTTTGCACTTGCACTGAAATCATAGTTCATTTCTCAGTATCACTGTACCTGCTTTTTGAAACTGACATATGTTTACACGTGTCAGAAGAATCTATAAACACTTGCAACATTCTTTCTTCCAACGTCTACACGAGTTAAAAATTGATATAAGACAAACAAACTACTTCCAGTAAATTCCATGCGACAAAACAATATTTGTTTGTAAATGGTCAATGGAATCTATTTGGAATTACCTTCTACAGATCACCAGAAGAAAATGGCAAAAGATCATATTATGTTACTATTTTTTTGGTTAAAATGGAATAAATATACGTACCCCCCACAGTTTCCTCACAATTTGAAATCTAAACAGCATAAACTGGAAGTATACCGGAAACAACAAAGGTGGACCGACTAAAATATACAATACATAGATCAAGATGGTACACAAATCCAAACTTTGAATACATGTATAATAAATTTAACACTGTTACTCATTTCAGCTCTTCCATTTGAGTTTTTTGAAATTTAGAACAATATTTTCTATCAAAATACCGTTACCACTTATGAAGGAAAACAGGTGCTAGAACAGTCGACGTTATCAATATACAGTAAACTCCGTATATAACGACTCCGGATATAGCGAAATTCCGGATATAAGGAACAAATGTTATGTGCCCAATATTGTCCATGCTTTATTTTATATGAAAATGTTAGAATTTTATGGATATAGCATACTCTGAATATGAGGAGCATATTGTAAACGATCCCGAGGAGTTCGTTATATATGGCGTTTATTGTAAATCTATCTATCAATCTCGCAAATTTAATGTTTCCAACATACACATGAGAAGGATATACCGGTTGATATTTTAAAGTTTCTTTGGGATTAACGCCGGTTTCACAAGTATAAGATATCTACAGGGGAAGGACTACGTGCCAATTTCCACATAATAAAGAAATCGGTTCAAAAATAAACTCACTGGCAAAGAAGTACTTGTGTTGTTGATTGAACGGCATGCTCTTCTTTCGTTCCTTAGCAACCTGTGTCGTAAAATATTTATATTGATAAACTATTGACATAACACACAAAAATAATGCTAGTTGATATTGTAATCAGCATGATGCAAGGTGTTTCTACATTAAAATACATAAAGGCGTATCACAATTGTTCAGACTTCTGACCGCTTCTAAATTAATGTTCGTACTGAATAGACAATACCGTGTTTAAACAAGACTTTAATGCGTAGGACATTTTTCGTAGTTGGCCTACCTTCAATACAATACTGGAAGATTACTGGAAGACAAAATCTATTAATACTAACGCTTTCTCTGTTCGTATTCTATTTTGAAACTGATCATATTCAATTATCACACGAAATACTGTGATGAACAAGGATTGCATTTGGCCTTTTCAACATATGTTAAATGAGTTACACCTTTATAAAATTTAGTTCGGACAAAGTGTTGTTATCTCTTATCTATTTATAAAAAGCCATGAAAAAAAAGTTCATATATAAAGTAAATATCGGTACACAGAAAGACATATATAAACATACCTGGACGGGCATGACATCTCCCACGACAAAAAGGGCATCTATTCTAACATCGGGGTCTTTGTTTATCTGAAAAAAAGAGTTGACAAATCTTTTAGAGTCTGACTAGAGAAATTTATACAGAAACTTCAAGGAGGGAGGGATATAACGATCAAGTGCATTTCTATGTTGGATAAATTGCTCTATTTTAGCCTCTGACTGTTCGCAAGTTGCATTTAGACTTTATTTACAACTGCTAATTACTCTCATTAATGCTGACGGCCTATTTAACAAATATTTGGTTCGTATCTGGCAGTATACATTCTGTGATGTAATGGATCATTTTAATGTTGTACATGCTGGTGACATATTTTAATACGTATAACTGAAAATCACCAATATTATTAACCAACAATTTCTAAACTTAGTGCATGACTTTTATCTTGTTAAATGCAGTATAACCATTGCACATCTGCTATCTTTATATCGTATCATTTTGGTTTGTTTTGTAACTCTTTATGTCAAAAAGGTTATCACTGAAAAAAGATATTAATTATATTTGCAATTTTGTTTCCGAAGATTTAAGTAATTTTATGGAAACTGAGTGTAAATTATTTTTTTGCTGAAACAAAGCCCTTTATAAAATTAGTTTTATTCGGCCTAAGTGTCAATATAAATAAGGGGGCAATAATTTGCACAGTCTATAGAGTGATACCTGAAGATTCTGGTAAATAGACAGACAGAGTTTTAAAATTTTAGACATTTTCATTGGAAAAAAAATTAGGGCAAACACTAATTACTGTTTTTTAGGAAATGCACGTGTTTTGAGTCTCTGTCTGGCGTCTAAATGTTGAATCATGTATATACTATGATCTTGCATATTATAATGCGACATGAACTGTCAATTCAGTAATATTTATGCAGCAAAATATCAAATAACTATCTCAATGATAAAGCCATGACTATGTGGAAATGTATCCGGTAATAATTGGGTAAAGATTATACATTATCAAGCTGAGGAAAGCACTGTTTCATCAGATTTTTCGTGTGCAGCGTTCATCAAACATTAATTGTGTTTATCTTTTAACACACGACAAAGTTAAAACGATCAAAAATGTATTCGACACTGACATTCGACAATTTTAAATTGAGAGACAAGAAAACTCGAAATATGTCCACTTTGGCAATTAAAGGTCAATAACTCTATACCGGTGATTCCAGAATACGATCCGTTACGACGGGCATATAATAATACTATACTGACCACATTTGGTTTAGCGTGGTGTTGATAATGCAAATGATTCCACCAACTTGAGGAACAGCCCTGAAATCATAAATATAACACGGCCACTTTATTCAATTGCATATTAACAAAACATTTTTAGATTAAACAAAACATTATTTTACTGCATACTATAACAGAATGCTTCTTGAATTTACCAGTTAAACTCCACGTTGCAAGTTTTTTATGTGTTTTTTTTTCCGATACAAGGTTATAATAACTATATACATTGTACACATTTTGATCTTAGAAACACCCCAGGAAGTTAAGTAAGTGGTTAAAATTAAATGCAAAGAATTTGTCTATATTTGTGTCTTCGACAATCTGACTTTTCTTAGAAAATACCACATTATGTGCCATATTCAAATGTGTGCACGTTTTACAACCCCTGAATAGTGAATTTAGTTTTTACCTTGAAGAAGGTCAAGATAAAATGATGAAAATAGTGATTGGCTTTCGACTCTTTGAACACCGAGAGATGCCCAAAATCATGCTGCATCCATCCGGCTTGGCTCTGCAAGAAAGGTTCAAATTGTATATAGATATGCTTGATACGTTGATACTACAAAAGTCGGGACTTTCATTGAAGGCATTTCAATATTATAAATGTTTTCCTCCAACATCGTTCACTTTACCCTAACCTTGCATGCAGCAAGTGTTTCTACCTTTACACATGTACAATAAATAGATACCTTGCATCGCAGTGTTTTCTTTACACATCAAACCTTGCAGGCGTGTTTCTACCTTTACACATGTACAATAAATACAGATCACCTTGCATGCAGCAAGTGTTTCTACCTTTACACATGTACGATAAATACAGATCATAGTCTTTGAACAACTAATGTTACTTTCTTAATCAACAGTTGGACAGGTCATTTTTTTTTGCAGTGCAAAGATTAATTTACAGAATTCAGGCTGACTGTTGAGCCGGTATGGGTAGCAGTCCCGCCACGCTGGAGTATAGAAACAATGATGACAATGATCAAACTGTGGAAGTAATTGATTCTCACACATAACCAAGCGTTCTTGCTGCTAAACTTGCATCTGAAATCCATCTTTCTTCAATGTTCAACGACTTCGTTTTAACACAATTCAACTGCGACCTTTGTTTCAATGTGTATACAGTCGCCTTGTCAGACAGTGAAAAACAGAAAAGATTAAAATGTATTGAAGCTCAACTGTACATTATTACACGACTATTTTAATTACGATCACCTGGGCAGCGAATTGATGACTTACCTGAGCAGTTGAATATAGAATCAAAGATGCTACAACTGTCCAGAAGTTAGCACCATACCAGACAAAAACTAGATAGGCTAGGACTTGTAGAACCAGTATGTGACACAAAACTGCAGCGTAGAAAGTATAACTAGGATCGAACAGTTTCTGAAATACAAATATCAAAATTATGACAGTACACAACCTGCAAATACCATTATTCTGGATATCCATAAAAAGCGGTTTTGGTTGTCTGTAGACATGAATTGCTATTGTTTGTAGTACTTTTTACACAGGAAATAAAAATACACTGTAACGAACAATATGGAAGTCAATCCCGTAAAATTCCAATGAAATTAATTTTGACGGATACGCGCTTGAGCTCATTAAAAGATGTTAAATCTGTTTGCGATGCTCGGCACTTACATTTTACTTTTTCGCATAGGTAAGGGTGTATTAATGGCAAGCCAATCAATAAAAAAGAGATATCTCTCTGATTTCATAGAGATAACTCAGGGAGATATCTTTTAATTTCATATCTTTGAAATTAAGAGTTTTTTTTAATATCTCATGTTAAATATATTAGAGAACTATCCTCTTAAAGAGATACTTATAGATATACTCCTGTACACTTAAGTTATGGAAATATATTTCTACTCATGAAAGATGTCTCTGTTTTGATGAGATATCTAAATTTATGATTTGCCGTTATGAGATATCTCTTCTCGTTTGAAAGATATCTTTTTATTTTTCTAAGATATCTCTGCAACACTTCTACGGTACAGTAAGTTGTTTGGTCATATCCCCGGTATTAATTGCTCCATCATGCAAACGTTTCGGAGACCATGATTAAAAGCCGACATTGTTGGATACTTTCGAATTATGGCCCATGTGGGTAATATTTAGGGTACATTGGGTTAAGAACCACGGGGATCAGTTATTGTGTTTGTGTTGCTTTGAAAAGTGTCTCTCACAAATACTTTTTGAAGATATCTTATTTAGAGATATCCCTTTCAGTTGCAGAGATATCGTTATTGCATAACAAAATATATTTTAAAATGTATCTCTCCTACTTTCAGAGATATCTGTTCTGCTTTTAACTGTAAAATATATCTCTTGGATTTAATAAGGTATGAAAGGGATATCTCTATTAAAACGAAACAGATACATCTTTGAAATTAAAGAGAAATGTTTTTTTTTAAATAAATAGTAATGGTGAGTGTCTGAAGAGTGGAATCAGAGAATTGTTTTGCATTCAAGCTAAAACAAACGAAAATAACTAATTTTCAAGAAAGGCATGTTGAATGTTGTGCACGTGACCTACCATTCTAATAGCAGCTTCTTTCACGTGCCTGAAATCTTTATTCATTTTATGATCTACGTAATCCTCAACACCGCCTACATGGATTGGTTTAAGGTATTTCCGCACGTGGTCCATGTTGCTGTGGAAAGCACCGAAAGCTTCCTGGAAAAATGAAGATTATTTTTCCATATTTCTGTAAAAATAGTATACATGGGTCATATGTGGAGCAAATTACATTTTTAAAAATGGAAAATAGTTTACTTCATTCAAAGATAAGACATGGTCAGCTGCCAGACATACTGTTGAAATCTTGCGTTAGAGCCCATAAATCTAGACTACCATAAATCCTAAAAGGTTAAATTTCTTGCGTATATATACTGCTAAAATGCCTTGATCCAGACGCAGACTTCCATGAGCTTCCAACTCTACTTTATACATGTCAGTAACGAGCTTAAATGACTCAATATACTGTTCAGATTAAGTAAATGTTTGAAGTTTTTATGTTCAGTGGGAAATTGCTTTATCGGCAACACTATTTCTTTATATACATATTAAATACATTGTATAGGATATTGTGAAATACACACAAGACTGAGAACGTGATAGATAGTATGAACGCACGATATTAAACCCCACTATTGACAGTCTACATGTTTTTACATGAAAACTGGATTTATTCTATCATACACAAAGATATTTAAATTGTATATACTTTCTGCACTGGGTCATTAGGCAAATAATTTTACAATATCTATAAACTAACTTTTATTTTTTACTGACAGGTGGTTTGACCTCAGTACAGTTAAAGGGTTTATTGCATTCTTCAGAAATTGTCTTTATTAACTATCTTGGTTCAAGGATGACAATATGATTTATTTTTTTACAAAACTGATCCAAAAACCACATACTCTTAAGAGATACGCGTATCCTGTTAAGTACAGTTTAATGAGGAAATTTCCGGTTAGTTCAATTTAGACTTTCTTTGTATGATTTATTTTGCGCATTTTTACAATCGTTATCCATTAGTATTCGGCTTACAACAAAAGAATATGTTGACTATAAAAGACAATATTGACTATAGAACTTAAAACCTGATCTAGTTAATTATCGATATTGATCCTGACCACTTCGTTATTAAAGGACATTGGTGTGGTTTTATAATCATAGACATGTACATTATTATATAAAACGTCACTGGCGACAAGTTCACACTCAATCAACCACAGCTAACTGGTTCAAAAACTGTTGTAACTAACAACGTTAACATGATTTTAATAACCACTTATCGTTTCGAGTCCTGAAGACAAATGCACATATTGACTAAACTTCCGTTTTCTGTTAATATTTTCTACGCTAAAATGGCAACTTTAATACTATCATTGTGGGTAGATATTACATATCTTTATTGTTAGGCCCCTATGGCCTTTTTAACCAAAAGGATGTACTTGAACTATTACATGACGTTAATTAAGTGACTACGTACGGTGGCGTCTTGCCCGGCGTAGTGACCGATAAGCCTTTGTCCGCCAGGGTGTTTTCTTGACCACTGTGTAACGTCGTACACTTGACCATCAATTACGATCCAGCGGTCATCATTTGAGGAATGTTTCTGTATTTCACTCCATGGTATCTCCTGTCCTGTCCCCAACTTCTCTCTCTTCTCACCACCACGACCCATTATCCTAGGGTATTGGAAACGATATCTAACAGTGACTGATTGCAACAACTATATCTATAAATATCTGTTACTGGCATCCCCTCTTCCGAGCGGAAATGTTAGTTGAAAGTGAGAGAGCTGAGTTTATGATTAAAATGTTAGCTAACTCCCAGATTTGAATCAATCGAGTTTCTATGATTTTTTAATGAAAAATGCGTAAAATGTTAAAGTAATCAAATATTATTCACATTGCAACTTCGGACAGCAATTGTAGGACACGCCACTTTTTGTCGACCTTGTGATATAACCTCTGTCAGTACCTATAGGAATGTTCTTAATTTTAACACTAGATTACCTATCGATTTACAAAATCTAAAATTTGGAGCTATTCAACCTTTATATTTGCATGCATAACCCGCCTGATACGCACATATATAAACCGGCGTTTTCGTTACCACGTGTGCTGTGATTTATTCTTCATTATATAATAGATCTATCATAAATACCTGAGTTTATATGATATCCAAGATTTGATACACACGTAATCCTACTGACTACAACTTCTAAAACTTTCATAAAATATTTTAAACCAATGTTCTACCTGTATCAGTGAACAGGTAAACGATCAACTACAGAAAGTTGTCGAACGACACAGTTTGTTATATCGACCCAAGGGTTTGAATCACGCTTCAGTTGTATTTATTTATGTTGTATCCAAGGTTAAAAATACATGTACGCGAAACGCCGCATACATGTATGCACACTGAACTGCGTGTAATACTTCACAAGTATGTAAAAATAAAGCAGGCCTGAAACTTTTTGTACGTGCAATTTTTGTAGCTGACTATTAACTGAAGCTGTAGGGTACTCTAAAGGTAATAGTTTATATTATTGTCATACTAAATGCGTGCGCATTCGGTTACATAATAAAGCATTCGAGACAAAATTACATGATCGTTATGTCGAATTACCGCCGGTATAAATTCTAAATATAAAGATATAATCTTTCAAAATTCTTAGTTTTTACATTTGCACGCAAGACAAAAACTGGGCACTGAAACAGTTCACATAATTTCGGAACGCTCCATACTATTAAAACATCATAGGTCTGCTTATAATTAAGGTAGTAGGCATACTTGATCCATTACAGAAACTGTTGCTCAACATGAAATCAGTTTTAAGAGACATTTCTGTAGAGCATGTGTGCTGTGAAACGTCACGGTAATTATCTAATAACAAGAATTCTCTTTTAAAAAAGGATGGTCGTTGCGATTTTAGTATATGACAGCTGAGATGTGTAGCTGGATTTCATAGTCAAAATTCCTGTCAAGTTAAATCTGGCGGCAAATATCACATGGTGAGAAAAACGTGCACCCTGACCGGGATGCGAACCCGGAACCGTTCGCAGAATAATCTACCGCCGGTGTTAGTTAACCGGCCACTTCAACAGTCTCTCCCCAATTATGACTTAGTCTGCAAAGCTTCAAAGTTTATTTTACAAACATGCATGAAACATGCATCTGGAAAACAAACTAAAGCTTGCCAAGTTTTTTTCTTCAAATATGTTAAGTATAATTACTCGATCAACACTTGTAATTAACATTAGTTTGGATTTAACAACATAAATTATGCTGACAGATATGAACTATTTACGTACTCAAATTATAGAACCATTCACGCAATTGCGTTTTGTTGACCATTTTCATTATCTAATTAAAAGGTGTCTTACAGAGTATTTTTTTCAATCCAAAAAATGTTATACATTCTATTTGTGGTAGGGATCCAGAAAGGCCCACTTCCAGAAAGGACCACTCCTAAAAGGCCCAATCCAAAAAGGCCCATTTATCAAAGGTACCTGAAAGGCCCACATAAACGGTACCAGAAAGGCCCATTGTTGAACCACCCTATATTATTGTGTTTTAATCATTTGTTTTCTTTACAGTTGTCCATTTTTTAAAGCTGTACTACCCTTCAAAATGGTCACATTGGTTTATAGTTAAGAATGATGCTCAAATCACAGTGCATGCTTTAAGACATGTTACAAAGTTATTTCTGTTTTCAACAAATACAAATCAAGATAAACATAACTGAAATGGGGGATTTTTTATTTTGGACTACTTTTATAATCTACAAGTCTGTTGTAATTTTTTTAAATGTAAATAATTTGT
Source organism: Saxidomus purpurata (assembly GCA_022818135.1). Lineage (NCBI taxonomy): Eukaryota > Metazoa > Mollusca > Bivalvia > Venerida > Veneridae > Saxidomus > Saxidomus purpurata. The sequence continues at coordinate 431,457 of JAFMSR010000002.1, read as the reverse complement.
GTTTTCATCATTTATTTCACCATTGTTATATTTCTTATGCATCCCATTGTTTGCTACTGCACTACTGTTATTTGTTTTTTCCTTTACTTTTGGTTGTACATATAATAAAATGTTAGTGTACTATTATGCTTTTCCAATCTTTTCATTTACCTATGCGTAAGGTACGTAGAACATAAAACTGGTCCTTTCTGGGTTGGCCTTTCTGGTTTGGACCTTTCTGGTTTTGGGCCTTTTTGGTACTGGTCCTTTCTGGAAATGGGCCTTTCCGACACCCATTCCTATTTGTCACTTCATTGGTGGTTGAAAATATACTAACTTCCGGTCAAAAGTGAGCTTTAAACGATGTAACTGAACTTTAATTTGTATAAAATACAAATCTAAGGCATATAAGTACAACTGTCCTGCTTTCATAGACTTGGGTACATGTACATCATTTACTAGATAATAAAAACAAAACTTCAATTCTTATTCCCAAGGTCTAATCTAGTGCAAAATGAACTTTATCTTTCCCTTCATGCTGAAAATCATGTTCTAGACATAGATAGTTTCCCTTTTGTTGTTGCATGGGGACTGGACAAAATGTTGGCGGATAAATTTGACTGTCAAGAACATAAGTGACGAGTACATCATTATTATGTAGGCAGACATTCTGAATTTGTTTCTTCTTATTCTTCTTCGACAACGAAAGTATGTCCGGAGCGTAAATACTAAAACGAATTGAACGAAACTTGGAACAATGATAGACGACAACGTGAAGTTGTGCCTAGCATAAAAAATACAACTCATTTAGAATATTACCGATTCATCTTGCTTTATCACTATGTCATTTTAGATGTCGGAATAATAAGCTGCCAATCGAGAAAGGAATATTCTTTAATATTGAGCGTAATCATATGGAACTTTCGGATAGAACTTGTTATCTATGTAATAATACTTCTTTAGGGGACGAGTTTCATTACATTTTGGATTGCCCGTTTTTTAATTTAGACAGAAGGAAATACATACCAGGGGGTTTTCGAGTATCAAATGTAGTATCTTTTACACGATTATTTCAAAGCTGTGATGAGACTCTTCTCATGAAGTTGGCATTATTTGTGAGGAAAATTATTGAAATTGTGAAATAATAGTACATTTTGTATTGGTATCATTTGGGATATGAAACTAGTCAACTTGACTAGTTTGTAATAATAAACCGATATGATTTTTGTAAACTTGAACAGCTTGTAACAACAATTTGTGATATGAAACGAGTCAACTTAACATTATATACAATATACATTGTATTATATCATCTTCCATATGCTCTTATATTAAATAGTACTGCAACACTTGGAAATAGTATCTGATATTGATATAGATTTGATTATTCTATATATGCTATTTGTTTGTTAACATATGTTGCCTTTAAAAGGCTGATGCCCTATGGGCTTAGCTCTGAATAAATTGAATTGAATTGACACATGTGTTATCTCCCCTACTCCACCTTTTAAAGGAATAAATACCAAATGTTGTCCGGAGCAGAACTAGGAAAGTACTGGAAGGAATTGAATGAAGCTTCGAACACTAGGATGGTACAGGGCAATGTGAAGTTGTGCCCATAGCAAGAACTATAACGCTTTAACACTTGACAACTCAGTTAGCTCCCCTTTCCTACTTCTTTCTGCTTTCAGTTCTTCCAAATATCTGATGATATGACAATTGCTCTTCTTAAAGAAGTCTATGAAGCCGTTTTGGAAATTTCAAAAATGCTTTTCAGTGTCCCCCCCTCCCCTATCTAGAGATGAACTGGTAAGAAACCCAAAGGTATTACATTATTATATACTGATTTATTTATTCTCGATTGCAAAACAAGATCTTACAACTAAGATTAATCGCTCCTGAGACTCCTTCCAGATGGAATCAACCTCGAAGAGAGAGGCAATGTGGAATTATTTGTGTCTTGCCTAAGGCCAGTAAGGACGCTACCAACATGGTGATGGTAGGGATCGGACCTGGGGCCCTTCGATCCTGAGGCGAACGTGCTACCATTGCGCCATGCCCAGAGGTAGTCTCATGTGTATCGGTGCAATATATACACCGGGCATGTAAAAGAACCAAGAGGTCTATTCATAAAAGAGCTAGGGTCTGGTACACGGATTCCCTTGTACTACCTTCATCATTCTGTCTCTCTTCAACCTGCGCCTGTTGGGAGTCTTGGCAATATCACCCAGGGAGAAGTCCCACGGTCAATCAAGGAAACAAAAGTCCATTATTTTGCAAGTTATTTACCGGTTACTGTTATATGAACCATGAAACAAGATGTCCAATTCCATGTTTGCTCTGAAACTTCTGAATGGCGTGTCAGATTAAAAAATTATCAGGATATTGAGACCATGTATAAGCCCCTACAGAGCACATCCTGGTTGGAAAAGGAAGGCATTATTTGCGACAATCGGGATTTGTGGGACTAGTTTTGTCATATTCATTGATAATTATAAAAGGCTATTCAGTGGCATTGGCCTAGTTTTATTGTCCTAATAGGAATACCTAGATTTGTGTGAATACCAGACACCACACTTCTCGCATTCCATTTCAACCTTACTCTGCAGGCAGTTTTGAAACCAGTGCAGATTTCCAGTCAAAGTACTCCTTTGAACAATAAATGGTTCTGTCCAAATATTAAGTTGGACATGCTATTTCAGAAATTTAGTAGCTTTAACACCAACGTTCCATACTCAAAGGTCAAAGTCACACTAAGAGTTTCAAGGTAATGTAATTCTGTATACCTGCACACATTTGAGTCCAGACTGCAACTTTGTCATGCATTGAAGGATGTTAAAATAACTTAGCACAAACGTTCAGCACATCAAGATAAAGTGTTAAGTGCAACACCCTTGTCACAAACTCAAAGGAATTCTGTATAATTATATGCATATATTCGTGCCTGCAGATTGTAACTCTTGTCACACATTTAAAATAACTGGGTACAAATGTTTAGCACATCAAGACGATGTGTTGTGCAAAACCCGGGACCCTACCATGACCTTTGACTATATGGCCTAAGGTCAAAGTAGGGATCATGTACTCAACATGATCAACCATCCTATGAAGTTTGAACACTGTGGGTGATGTAGATCTCAAGATATTAAATAGAACAGATTTTCAAAGTTCAGGTCACTGTGACCTTGACCTTTGACCCATAATACACTAAAGATCATCTACATGTTGCTGGGAACCTTTCTAGCAAGTTTGATAAAAGCTGAACGAAAATTAAGACCTGCAAGGCATTATCAACAAAAATCTAACGTAGATCACTGTGACCTTGACCTTTGACCCATAATACACTAAAGATCATCTACATGTTGCCGGGAACCTTTCTAGCAAGTTTGATAAAAGCTGAACGAAAATTAAGACCTGCAAGGCATTATCAACAAAAATCTAACGTAGATCACTGTGACCTTAACCTTTGATCCACTGGTCCCAAAAATGATAGGGATCATCAGCAGGGAACCTTATGGTTAAGTTTATTTGTTTAATGAAAGTGAGATGAAAAATATGATTTGTAGAGTGTTATCAAGGAAAAGCTATTGGAGGAATGTTATCAAGGAAAAGCTATTGGAGGACATGTGACATTGACCTTTAACCCACTGATCCCTAAAACAATAGAGATCAATAATCCCGGATCATCGCAAGTTTCAGGGATCCTTATCAGCAAGTTTCATTTCAGTCAAATGAAAATTGTGATCTGTAGACCACCATGGCATAAGCTCTGCTGGACTTTGTCCAGTAGATCTACAAAATATTACTGGTAAAGGGAAAACAGCCAAACCTCACTAGGGCCCGTATTTTTACAAGGATAGTGTCCATTTCTTTCTTCTATATAGAAGGCATAAGACAAGATACTACAGGTCATAGCCCTGGTCATTGTCGGAAGCCCCGTTAAATATTCCGTTGCCACTCCTGTATCTATGAAGCATAGCCTAAAGAGGGGGACGTGGGTATTCGACGATGAGCCCTGGTATTCCACAAGCATTCTCACTAAAACTTGCATGGCCGCATTTTCTCATGGTATTAAACATTTCTACTGGATTATATTAAAATACTCAAACTATAAAACAGATATGTTTCAAGTTTCTATATACATTATAGGTAAACAGGAAAAACTTCAGAACTTTCAGACAAAAGAAGAATATGAAAGTTTCTACAGGTAGTCATTGAAAAGGGGGCCTTAACTCTAATGTTGCTATTGTTGGATAACACATTTGGGCCAGACAATTTTAGACCAGTTCTTATTGGTTAATGCATTAATTGATATTTACATGGTAATAATATACATCTGGGATTACAAGAAATCTGTTTAAGAATTTTGTTACGGTAAAAGAAATCACTATTTACTTTTAAAGCTTTCATTTTTACATATCGTTATTTATACAATGAAATCTGTCATCCTGGAGTCATAAGACTCTTTCATTTCTTGAAAGGTCAGACTCAGCCATTTTAGAAAGCTTTGGTGGTTCACGTATAAAAGCCACCAAACTGAAATGTGAAGCAATTCATAGACACTTAGAACAGTTCCATCAATATATAAAGCACATAAACATCCAAGATCACATCAATTTCCAGGGTCACTTTCCAGCTCACCCCCTAGAGTTTTCCATCGAATTATGTTGTACTTTTTCTTCCCTGAAAAAGAAAAAGAAGTTATGTACTGTGAGTAACTACCAAGTGATGAATGCAAATGTGTTATAAATGATTTTTAGCCCTATTTAGTCAAACATTTGTAATCTAATGCCATACACTTCTTTTTCTGTTTCTCAAGCTAAAATAGTTCTTGCAGAACCCAACTTCTGATAATTTTTTATTCTCTGTTTATTAATGAAACTTTTTACATATACTGCTTTAAATTGGGTACTATGTAACTAACCCAACTTATTCCCCATTTCTTTTTAATCCTACATAATAATGTATAAGCTTTACTCACAAACAAGAAGCAGTCCAAAGGAAACATAATTCTTAGAAACACATGCTTTTAATGTCAGAACTACAGCAAGTAAAGTAGTACTACAGTGTAAAATATACTAGGATTATAACCACATTGATTCATCACTGCAGACTTTATTATCTAGATCATTCATGATACAGTGTTGATAGTCTGTATACTCAATCTCAAATCTGGTCTTACATTTAGTGTTTATGTACTTGGACTGCTTTAATAACACTCAAGTACATAAATTTATGTTGCCCTTACGTGATATTTGTCAACTTATGAACCTGCAGACTTTATGCCTATGAATCATTGCTAAAATGCTTTAAAATCAAAAGTTAACATCATGATAAACTATGTTTACTACATTTTCAATAAAGCTCCGAATTCTGCCAAACTTCTGTAATGGACAGTACTATTTAATCATTATGATGTTCAATATATAAATACTAATTAACCAATCAACAGTGTAGCCCCTGATCAATCTGCGTACTTATCACAGTCTACAACTGTCAGAGTCAAGTGTAAGATTTTGGTATACTAGTATATGAACCAAACACTACGTTGTAACAATGTGTTGATAGTAAAGCCATACCTAGTATTCCCTTCTGATTTCATGCAAACTACTTACCTATTTGTAATAAAGTGATGTTATTTGGTAAAATTTCATGTCCAAGGGTTAAGAGTAAGTCGGGTTCTGTAACTCTTGCATGGTTCAGATAGATTGCACCAGCCTCAATCATTCGTATTGCATCAACTGAAAGATGTTTAATGGAATAACAATGAAAAGCTTAAAGTGAGTGTTGAGTCTTACTGGTGACTTTCATTCAAGTTCATAATCTGGCACAGTAGATCTCTAGTCTTAACTTATCAGTCTTTTCTTTATACATAATGCGACCTGACTTTTTCCAATTTCAATTTATAAATGTCCAGCGTCATATACCAGTTGGGTTACCTAAAATCTCATTTAAGTTTGTCTTTAACACACAAAATATAAAATCCTACTTACAATGTGATTATAAACAGTCTAAACTAATATAAAGGAAATTGCCAATCTGCATAGATCTATTTGCAAATAATCTTTTAGATTTGCAGTAAATTTAGTTAACCTAACTATTATGGTTACACATGCTCTATACAATATGTCACTGAAACTGAATTTACAACTGTCATACCTTCTCTATCAAAGCTTTTACTTTTCATGAGTAGATCAAGAATGGTCAAATCACACTCTAACAGCATGTCTGTAGTTGGTGCATTGTTAAACAATCTCTGCATGTCTGTATCAGATAGGTGTAGCAGAGTCTCTGGATTGTCACTGAAAAATGCCGCAGTCCATCTTTTGGCCTCTAATAAACCATTTTCTGGAGAAAAAAACATATATCTAAGTAAATTTATTAGAAATATACAATGTAAATGGAAGGAACCATTACTGCTTGGACCTGTCCGTCGTTCAATATGGAAGGATCATTTATCCGTCATTCAATATGGAAGGAACCATTATTGCTGGAACCTGTCCTTCATGCAATACGGAAGGAACAATTATCCATCGTTAAATATGCAAGGAACCATTATTGCTTGGACCTGTCCTTCATTCAATACGGAAGGAACAATTATCCATCATTAAATATGCAAGGAACCGTTATTGCTTGGACCTGTCCAACGTTCAATATGCAAGGAACCGTTTAGCTTAGATCTGTCAAATGTTCAAAATGCAAGGAACCGTTATTTCTTGGACCTGTCCAACGTTCAATATGCTACGAACCGTTATTGCCTGGACCTGTCAAACGTTCAATATGCAAGGAACCGTTATTTCTTGGACCTGTCCAACGTTCAATATGCTAGGAACCGTTTAGCTTGGACCTGTCCAACATTCAATATGCTACGAACCGTTATTGTTTAGACCTGTACATTATTCAATATGAAAGGAACCATTATTGCTTAACCTGTCTATTGCTTTTTATACAAGGAACTACTATTGCTTGGACCTGTCCATCATTTAAATGCAAGGAACCATTTTTGCTAGGACCTGTCAGTCATTCAATATGCAAGGAACTGCTTTTGCTTGGACCTAACTATCATTCAATATGGAAGGTACTGTTATTGCTTGGACCTAACCATCGTCCAATATGTAGGGAACCTTTATTGCTTGGACCTGTCCATTGTTCAATATGGAAGGAACCGTTATTGCTAGGACTTGTCCATTGTTCAATATGGAAGGAACTATTATTGTTTTGACCTATCCATTGTTCAATATGGAAGGAACCGCTATTGCTAGGACCTGTCCATCGTTCAATATGAAATGAACCGTAATAGCTTGGACCTGTCTGTCATTCAATATGGAAGGAACAGCTACTGCTAGGACCTGTAGGTCGTTCAATATGGAAGGAACCGTTATTGCTTGGACCTGTCCATCATTTAAATGTAAGGAACCTTTATTGCTAGGACCTGTCAGTCATTCAATATGCAAGGATCTGTTTTTGCTTGGACCTAAGCATCGTTCAATTTGCAAGGAACCTTTATTGCTTGGATCTATCCATCGTCCAATATGGAGGGAACCTTTATTGCTTGGACCTGTCCATTGTTCAATATGGAAGGAACTGTTATTGCTTGGACCTGTCCATTGTTCAATATGGAGGGAACTGTTATTGCTTGGACCTGTCCATCGTCCAATATGGAGGGAACCTTTATTGCTTGGACCTGTCCATCGTCCAATATGGAAGGAACTGTTATTGCTTGGACCTGTGCATCGTTCAATATGGAAGGAACCGTTATTGCTTGGACCTGGCCATCGTTCAATATGGAAGGAACCGTTATTGCTTGGACCTGGCCATCGTTCAATATGGAAGGAACCGTTATTGCTTGGACCTGTCCATCGTTCAATATGGAAGGAACCGTTATTGCTTGGACCTGTCCATCGTTCAATATGGAGGGAACCGTTATTGCTTGGACCTGTCCATCGTTCAATATGGAGGGAACCGTTATTGCTTGGACCTGTCCATCGTCCAATATGGAGGGAACCGTTATTGCTTGGACCTGTCCATCGTCAATATGGAGGGAACCGTTATTGCTTGGACCTGTCCATCGTCCAATATGGAGGGAACCGTTATTGCTTGGACCTGTCCATCGTCCAATATGGAGGGAACCGTTATTGCTTGGACCTGTCCATCGTCCAATATGGAGGGAACCGTTATTGCTTGGACCTGTCCACGTGCCAATATGGAGGGAACCAAATTGCTTGGACCGTCCATCATCAATTATGGAGGTGCTTGGACCTGTCCATCGTCCAATATGGAGGGAACCGTTATTGCTTGGACCTGTCCATCGTCCAATATGGAGGGAACCGTTATTGCTTGGACCTGTCCATCGTCCAATATGGAGGGAACCGTATTGCTTGGACCTGTGCATCGTCCAATATGGAGGGAACCGTTATTGCTTGGACCTGTCCATCGTCCAATATGGAGGGAACCGTTATTGCTTGGACCTGTGCATCGTCCAATATGGAAGGAACCGTTATTGCTTGGACCTGTGCATCGTTCAATATGGAAGGAACCGTTATTGCTTGGACCTGTCCATCGTTCAATATGGAAGGAACCGTTATTGCTTGGACCTGTCCATTGTTCAATATGGAAGAAACCGTTATTGCTTGGACCTGTGCATCGTTCAATATGGAAGGAACCGTTATTGCTTGGACCTGTGCATCGTTCAATATGGAAGGAACCGTTATTGCTTGGACCTGTCCATTGTTCAATATGGAAGGAACTGTTATTGCTTGGACCTGTGCAGCATTCAATATGGAAGGAACCATTATTGCTTGGACCTGTCCATTGTTCAATATGGAAGGAACTGTTATTGCTTGGACCTGTCTATTGTTCAATATGGAAGGAACCGTTATTGCTTGGACCTATCCACTGTTCAATATGGAAGGAACCGTTATTGCTTGGACCTGTCCATCATTCAATATGGAAGGAACCGTTATTGCTTGGACCTGTCCATTGTTCAATATGGAAGGAACTGTTATTGCTTGGACCTATCCATCGTCCAATAAGGAAAGAACTGTTATTGCTTGGACCTGTCCATCATTCAATATGGAAGGAACCGTTATTGCTTGGACCTGTCCATTGTTCAATATGGAAGAAACCGTTATTTCTTGGACCTGTCCATCATTCAATATGGAAGGAACTGTTATTGCTTTGACCTGTCCATTGTTCAATATGGAAGGAACCGTTATTGCTTGGACCTATCCATTGTTCAATATGGAAGGAACTGTTATTGCTTGGACCTGTCCATCGTTCAATATGGAAGGAACCGTTATTGCTTGGACCTGTCCATTGTTCAATATGGAAGAAACCGTTATTGCTTGGACCTATCCATCGTTCAATATGGAAGGAACTGTTATTGCTTGGACCTATCCATCGTCCAATATGGAAGGAACCGTTATTGCTTGGACTTGTCCATCATTCAATATGGAAGGAACCATTATTGCTTGGACCTGTCCATTGTTCAATATGGAAGAAACCTTTATTGCTTGGACCTATCCATCGTCCAATATGGAAGGAACTGTTATTGCTTGGACCTGTCCATTCTTCAATATGGAAGAAACCGTTATTGCTTGGACCTGTCCATCATTCAATATGGAAGGAACCGTTATTGCTTGGACCTGTGCATCGTTCAATATGGAAGGAACTGTTATTGCTTGGACCTGTCCATCATTCAATATGGAAGAAACCGTTATTGCTTGGACCTGTCCATCATTCAATATGGAAGGAACCGTTATTGCTTGGACCTGTGCATTGTTCAATATGGAAGGAACTGTTATTGCTTAGAGCTGTCCATCGTTCAATATGGAAGGAACCGTTATTGCTTGGACCTGTCCATCGTTCAATATGGAAGGAACCATTATTGCTTGGACCTATCCATCGTTCAATATGGAAGGAACCGTTATTGCTTGGACCTGTCCATCGTTCAATATGGAAGGAACCATTATTGCTTGGACCTATCCATCGTCCAATATGGAAGGAACTGTTATTGCTTGGACCTGTCCATCATTCAATATGGAAGGAACCATTATTGCTTGGACCTGTCCATCATTCAATATGGAAGGAACCATTATTGCTTGGACCTATCCATCGTTCAATATGGAAGGAACCGTTATTGCTTGGACCTGTCCATCGTTCAATATGGAAGGAACCATTATTGCTTGGACCTATCCATCGTCCAATATGGAAGGAACTGTTATTGCTTGGACCTGTCCATCATTCAATATGGAAGGAACCGTTATTGCTTGGACCTGTCCATTGTTCAATATGGAAGAAACCGTTATTGCTTGGACCTATCCATCGTTCAATATGGAAGGAACTGTTATTGCTTGGACCTGTGTATCGTTCAATATGGAAGAAACCGTTATTGCTTGGACCTATTCATCGTCCAATATGGAAGGAACTGTTATTGCTTGGACCTGTGTATCGTTCAATATGGAAGAAACCGTTATTGCTTGGACCTATCCATCGTCCAATATGGAAGGAACTGTTATTGCTTGGACCTGTCCATCATTCAATATGGAAGGAACCGTTATTGCTTGGACCTGTGTATCGTTCAATATGGAAGAAACCGTTATTGCTTGGACCTGTCCATTGTTCAGTATAGAAGAAACCGTTATTGCTTGGACCTGTCCATCATTCAATATGGAAGGAACCGTTATTGCTAGGACCTGTCCATCATTCAATATGGAAGGAACCGTTACTGCTTGGACCTGTCCATCATTCAATATGGAAGGAACCGTTATTGCTTGGACCTGTCCATCGTTCAATATGGAAGGAACCATAATTGTAAGGGCTGCATCATTTCATTCAGTTTCATCATTTATATCAAAACCAGTGTACATGCTATTTAATAAACACTGGTGCCTGTGATTTCTTAGGTGTAATTCAGATGTGTTAAATCACAAAATAAAGGTTTCAAAACATTAATATTAGCAAATTGCTCACTCTATTATAGTTGAACTTAAACTGGATGAATGTCACAAATTCTTGTCAAGAGTTGCACATGAGCATTATATCACTAAGTCACATGGTCAAGTTTATCACTATGTCAATGGGACAAAGTTTGTCACTAACTCACTGGGCCAAATTTATCACTAAGTCACTGGGCCAAGTTAATCATCAAGTCACTGGGCCAAACTTTATCACTGGGCCAAGTTTATCCCTAAGTCACTGGGCCATGTTAATCATTAAGTCACTTGGCCAAAGTTTATCACTATGACACTGGGCCAATTTTATCACTATATCTCTGGGCCAAGTTAATCACTATGTCACTTGAACAAGTTCATCACTATGTCACTGGGTAAACTTTATCACTATGTCAGTCAGCAAATTTTATCACTAAGTCTCTGGGCCAAGTTTATCACTAAGTCACTGGGCCAAAGTTTATCACAATTTCACTGCTCTATGCCATCGGACCAAGCTGTATATGCATGTATAAAACCTTAAGGGGCATATTTTTTCAATAAGACTTCACTATGGTCTTTCTTGAGTTTAAAAAGGCTTAGGGAATACTGTGTTCTTAATTCAAAATGTTACGAGATCCTTCAGGAATTTTATCTCTGAGATTTTTTTATCAGTAAAAACACTCTAAAATTCCTGTTTAATATGCGAAAGTTTTACTTAGTGATCGGGTTATTTCACAAATATGGCTAAAAGATTTAACTCTTTCTGTGTATCCCTTATCAAAAAGTTTTCCAAAAGTTTCCTTGTTAAAATAAAAAAAGTGTAAAAATGATGTTAGGCCAAACAAAATAATGTGTTTCAAGTCTGCTGACCAACCTTAACTGTTTACTGCTGACCTTAAACATAGTAATTTTCTTTATTTCTTGGATCAGAAAATGATCAAAAACACCAATTTTAACTTGTAACGAATGCCCTGAAAGACTGTGACTTTGACCTTCATGGTTTGGATGCAGGTTTTGCACATGACACATCATCTCTATGTGCTGCACATTTGTGTCAAGTTATTTTTAATTCATTCAAAGAGTAACAGCATTACAGTCTGAACACAAAAAAATGTCTACAGACCATAAGATAAAAGAGTAAGTGTGCATCACATGGTCTCCATGCACTGAACACCTGTGCTGAGGTATTTTATAAAACTCCAAAGCAAGACAAAGTTACAGACTGGACAGGAATAGGATTCCACGACCATTGAACTCTTTGTAGAAACTTGACCATAAAGGAGAGAGGCGGGACTTCTGTGTAGCATGTGCTGAATATTTGAGCTGAATAATTTTCAAATACTTCAATTCATGACAGAGTTAAAGTTCCAACACAAATGTTTAAATATATATAAGATTCCATGACATGTCAAGGCAGAGACATGGGACTTCAAATGACACATTGTCTACATGTTCTCAACAGTTGTGCTAGTACTTTTAAAATCTTTAAAATCCTTAACTTCATGACAAAGTTACAACCCGGACACAAAACATAGTATTAGGTGGTATTTCCATTGTTCTCAAACAATTGGACACACTCACTGACAGACGTACTCATGGAAGGACACAATTACAGACAGACAGATAGTGCATAAAAAAATCTGCTACCGAACTGACCAGGAGACCCCAAACACAAATATTTCCATTTTGGGCTCACAAAAATTTTTCAAGAATCTCAGGTGAATCTAAGTAAATGCATGATAAAATTTAAATCTGCTACTTCTGTTTAAAATATATATATATAAATAGCGAATTTTGCAGATGCAAAACTAGTGGTTTTCTACTTCAGACAAGAGGCTGTAAAACAATAAAATTTCCTTCATTATCTGTTTGAAGACACATTTAAAGTGACCGTACATTAATTCACAGCAGTTACTATGGGACAATTTGCATATAATACTTTCAAGAATTGAGTCCGTTTTATCTTTGGAATAAAAACAGAAGGGGTGTCTTCAGGATTTTGAACTTTGAGAGACATCACTAAAGTTAAAAGACAAATTCAAAAAGCTTCACTCTTAAACAGTAGGACTTAAAATTTGTGCCTGAAAAAGCACCCATTGTTTAAAGAAGCCAATATTGGCCTCCATACAACGTGAATAAGCTGTCCCTTTAGGTGGCTGTTTCACATAGGTTTGAGTGTACCCACCTAAAGTCTACAGTCAAACCGTGGAAATTGGTTATTTCAATAAAGCTGCCATTGCCTAAGGAAGCCTGATCCCAAATTAATCTGAAAATAAATGCACATGTGGTAAAAAAAAACACCCACTTTATGTGGCTTTTAAAGTTGAATATTCCTAGATTCTTGAAAGGGATTAAAAGGTTACCTCCATGAACTAAAAGCAAAACCTTTTCTGCTAGAATCTTCTGTGCTTTTCTCTTTTCTGGCTCAATCTGTAATGAAAGACAACATTTAATTTTCAACAACATAAATATTTTATATACAGAGTATCATATGCATTGTATAGCTTTCATGTGACAATTTTATGTATATAAAATGTGTAAACATTTACAGTCCACACTGTACATGCGACCACCTACATTAAGCGACTTTTCTATTCAACAACCACTTGAAATCCCTCCCGACCGTTTTCACTATAATGTAAAATCATTCCATTTACACTGTAAAAATTGGTCCCAATTACCCTAAATACAATATACTGTACTGAGCGACCACTTTTTAAATATATAGACGAATAACCTTTAGGCATTTTTCACCTCGGTAATTAGCGAGTTTGTCGCACCTAAAAACATTGAATACGGCAATTAAATGTAACGATCGAACAATCAAGCAAACAACCATTTTCATGGTGCATGAATAGATAAAAGTGTTCCCACCATTATCACAATCTTTTTTTAACAATATTTGAGGTGATATGAAGATAAATAAGCAAACTATCCTTTAGTTTTCATGTCACTGCCACCATGGCATCAAAACGTAAGGTTCTAACCCTTGACGAAAGGATTTCTGTTATAGAACAATAAACATGAAAGCGCAAGGAAAATTGCCAATGAATTTGGAGTTGGAAAAACGCAAATTCAAAATATTCTTAAACGGAAAGCGGATTTAACGTCAGAATATGAAAAGGATGCTCTGAGTGACAGAAAAAGAATTTGTCGCCATATTGGAAACGAGGATATCAATGATTTGGTGCTTTTGTGGTTTAAAGATGCAATTTTGAGACTTGTGCAAGTTTCTGGTAAGTAGATCCACATTTGTTATGATAAAAAATGAATTTTCACAGAAATTTCATTTATAGCACTTCAAATGAACAGTTTATGTTAACGTTTAATGTTGATTTTGATTCAAATATTCGTCAGTAAATTAGAGTCAACAGCATTTCCGGTTTTACTTTCGCTTTGAATTGAGGCAGAAGTTTGGAAAACAAAACAGGATATTTTGGGTAAGTGTTATTTAGACTGTTTTATTTTCTTGATTTTTAGGGCCCTTATAATCGAGCGAGCCATTAGTATGTTGTATATATACATGTTTTTTATTAACAGTTAAAAATATGTCTGTCTAGAGAAATATCACAAATTCTATTAAGAGACCACTCTATTAAGGGACCAGATTTTGAAGGTCCCTTGGGTGGTCTCTTAATACGATGTCGACTGTATATATTATGAGACTATTTGTTTTACATTATAGCTGAACTGTCAATACTGACATATGTGATATTTACTGAAGTTGAGGTGAATATCATATACAGTAAAACCTCGGTAACTCGAGGTCGCAAGGGGATAAGTAAAATGCTCGAGTTACCGGGGTTCTCGAGTTATCCAAATCATGGAAATTTCACAAGTTTTTCTGCTGTCATATATCTTATGAACAACGAGCTATTTGAGGACCTTTATGTTGAGGTCGGATTTATACATTTACAAAACGTATTTATTACAATAGATCACAAGCTCTGATTACCTTTCGAACTTATTTGATAAAATCCTGTTATTTTTGTTTGCATTCACGTACAATGAGGGTAATGACTATTTGACAACTGATTAATGGAGAAGGCGGTGCAATGTTTACTTCGTCCAATGTATTTACGGGTCACTTGGGTTTTTCCTACTGTTTTCCAATAACGCCAGGCGACTAATATGTTAGACAATTAAGCCCTTAGCTTAATTTGTTTGCAATTAACTCAATAGCGAGTAGTGATTATTAACTCACACCCGTTGTCGTATAGGCACAGCACCGGTGAATCGGTATAACACATCACATGTGGCATTTTCAAGAAACGCATGACAAACACGTTTCAATATGTTTTTTGTAAATGTCATCCGAGACAGAGTTAAATAAAGAATCGCATGACAGTTAATATCATTTTAATCGCTCAATAAATGTTTCAAAATATAAATAAAGATCATTATATGCAAAGGCAAAAGATAGCTATGAAACAAAGAAAAAGCACAATTCTTTCAGTTAGCGTAGAGGTTATAGAAATCAAACGAAAGAATATGCAGTTTGGGATTTTCTCTCAAGCTTTATTATCAAAAGCCTACTCAGACTCAAACTTTTCATATCATCATTATGTTCTCGTAATTAAAAACTCGCAAACATGATTTTCTTTATTTTCTTCTTATTCAATAAAAGAAGACAATTTAAATGTGCGAAAAATATTCTATACACTTAGGCAACTGGACGGCCGATTAATCGATAATTAACGAGAACAATCAATTAACAAATAATAGAAGTTTTTCACATGACATGTCAAAATAATGATGCGCCATCGGAGGTGAGAACAAGAGCTGTCAGTAAACAGCGCGCTCGACTATTCTCAGTGATTGACAATATAAAATAATATCCATCCTGACTGTAAATGAGTCTCTAAAGGGGATAATTATGTCAAAATGCTTGATACAGTTACCTCCTCCTGTACACAGGTTCGGATCATGATGGTGAACAAGTGTGCAAAGTTTGAAAGGCATATGTCAATGGACTTTGAAAATATCTGAGGTAGTACGCAAACTTTAACGTAAGTTCTAAGTAAAAAAAGGGGCATAATATTGTAAAAAAGCTTGATACAGTGACCTCCTCCTGTACACAGGTTGAGATCATGATGGTGAACAAGTGTGCAAAGTTTCAAAGCCATATGTCAATGGACTTTGAAATTATCTGAGATGGTACGCAAACTTTAACGTAAATTCTAAGTCGAAAAAGGGGCATAATTCTGTCAAAAGGCTTGATAGAGTTACCTCCTCCTGTGTACAGGTTGGGGGCATGATGGTGAACAAGTGTGCAAAGTTTCAAAGCCAGATGACAATTGAATTGGAAAATATTTGAGGTGGTACGCAAACTTTAACGTAAATTCTAAGTCGAAAAAGGGGCATAATTCTGTCAAAATGCTTGATACAGTGACCTCCTCCTGTGTACAGGTTGGGGGCATGAAGGTGAACAAGCGTGCAAAGTTGCAAAGCCAGATGTCAATGGACTTTGAAAATATTTGAGGTGGTAAGCAAACTTTAACGTAAATTTTAAGTCGAAAAAGGGGCATAATTTTGTCAAAATGCTTGATAGAGTTACCTCCTCCTGTGTACTGATTGGGGGCATGATGGTGAACAAGTGTGCAAAGTTTCAAAGCCATATGTCAATGGACTTTGAAAATATTTGAGGTGGTACGCAAACTTTAACATAAGTGGTTACGCCGACGCTCGGGTGACTAGGATAGCTCTCCTTATTCTTTGAATAGTCGAGCTAAAAATCTGATAATCAGTGACCTTGAGTTGCCGGAGGTAATTTAGTAAGAAATCTACCTGGCGGGACGACAGGTGTTCCTCGAGTTATCCGGGGTTCTCGACTTATCGATGCTTGAGTTATCGATAGTATTTTCTGGTTAAACATATAGGCAAAATTGCCGGGACCGACAGGTGTCCTCGAGTTAAACGGGGTTCTCGAGTTATCGATGCTCGAGTTAACGAAGTTTTACTGTACATTAGGTCAATATTCACTAAAATCACCAGTCAGTATGTGTTTCATTGTACCACAATATAGTGACACTAATATAAAGCTGATATTTAGCAACTGTGATTTTAATTCAACTATTGTTGTACAAGTACTGCAATGTACTTGCAAGAAAAGCAGAAAACTGAAATTTGACAGTTATACTAAAAGTTATGAATATAAACAAAACAAAACCTTTGTCACCGAAATGTACAGACGTAATTCTTTCTGTAATTTTAGTAGCTGTATAGGCCTTATCATAATGGTATTGAAATGTGTGACTAAGGTCACATAAGTATATTTTTTTATAAGAAAAACCACCCTGCGAGGTGAATGTCCTCTGATATACTGGATAATGTGATTTATGATAGACCAACCACAATTCATAATGTAGTATGTCATACAATAAACATAAACTGCAGTTCCTGAAAGTAAAGAGAAAGCAGCAAACCCTGCACACGATCTGACATACCTTATGATTTCTAAGTATACTATCTATATCTGTACCAGGCAGAAATGTGAACAACTTCAAATACTTTTCAACATCAGTATCCTTCACATTGATAAAATACTAAAATATAAAGAACACATTACACATAATTTCACAACAAAATGTTAAGAAAGAACTTATGTTTTGCATGCATGAAGTATGAAGATGAATTAAAATCACTTGAACTTTGGAAACAATGTTCATCTTTTAACTCTTACTGAGCAGACAGAATTCAAATGAACTCATCCATGGTCCACTTTCCCCATTTACTGTAGTGGTTAGTTTTTAGAGATACTGGACAATGTAGTCAGATTACAGACCATATAATCAGACTGCAAGAATGCTCCTAGTCTACAGATAGATTATGTATATGTCACAGTCACACAGGCAGGGTAACGAGTCAATGTAGAATGACTGGTACCAGGCTTTCAGGCTTCTGTAAGTGAGCAACCATTACCTTTCATTTGATTTAAAGCAGAGGACTGTCACAGTTACACTGAAGTGAATAAATATCAAAATGTCTAAAATTTGAATGACTGCATTGTAACCTTTGTACAGCTTCCTGGCATGAGCTGTTACATCTCTGGTGTGCACTTATCTCTGGTGTGCACTTGATTGGCACGGTTTTTCTATACAAAAATTACCTGATAAAGTTCATAGGGTGTAGTTTTATTTGGGTCCAGCCAGATTGCATTCCCTTCAGATTTTCCTACTTTATGTCCCTGAGATGAGGTAATCAGAGGTATAGTTAATCCTGGAAAATAAGGTCTAAAATAAGCTTTATATCTACTGACCATCTTTCATTTGCATCTCACAAAAGAAATTTTTTCTCCATTGTAAAACTGTTAAAGAGCCTTTTGAAAATTTATGTTGTATTTTGTTACTGTTGAATTTTAAAGTGATAGTTTTAAATCAGAAAGTTTTCATCTTCACTTTTTCCCTGTTTCAATTAGCTTAACTACATGTAGTAAACAATTTGTTCAAAAATAGTTACAGTAAAACTTTGTTAACTCGAGCATCGATAACTCGAGAACCCCGGAGAACTCGAGGACTCCTGTCGGTCCTGGCCATTTTTCCTATATGTTTCCTAATAATCACCATGGATAACTCGAGCATCAATAACTCGACAACCCGGGATAACTCGAGGAATATATGTGGTCCCGCCAGGTAGAATTCTTACATAATTACCTGTGGCAACTCGAGGTCACTGATTATCGATTGCTAGGGCGCATCATTATTTTGACACGTTAGCAGAAAAACTTCTATTGTTAATTGATTGTTTATTATCGATTAATCGGCTGTCCAGTGACCAATGTGTATAAAATGTTACTCGCACATTTTAATCATCTTCAATCTATTTATGTAATTTCAGCCGCCTATTACTTTGATTACAGTAAACTCCATATATATCGACTCCGGATATAACGTAATTTCGGATATAATGAACAGTTTCTCCTTTGTTTAATGTAAAAATATACGGTTATATCGTACTCCGGTTATAAGGAAACTTCGGATATAAGGAACAATATTTTCTGGCCCAACAATGAAAAATGCACAGTAAAGTTATCGTATATATCGGATATCGAACTGTTCCGAAGAGTTAAAAAAAAGAGTTGATTTTGCATTTTTCTTTTGCTGTCTGCATTGTATTTATCATAGCGCACTTGTAGCTATTATTCATAAAGGTAAATCATTGCACATGTGTAACCATTTGCAAAACGAGTTAAATGAGAATACAAACATTATTGCTAAGTACGATATTCAAGTGATAATAGTTTCTTTTGAAGCCCGACGGGATGAAATCCCATATTGGGAAAAATACCTTGTTAAATATTTTAAGTTTTGTCAAGTGAGAGAAAATCAGCTGTCTTGAATTGTATTAATGAATCGTCTTTTTTTATGTTTTATTAATCCTTGCAATTTACGGATATAGAAAAGGATAACTGTTACAGTTATAGGTCTTTATAACTCCTCAAAAGCAACTATAAATGGATGGTTCGGATTTCATTACATTTGACTACAAAAAATACTGGTTCGATATATATTTTAGTTCGATATATATACATCGTATATAAGGAACTTGTTCCATATACAGATATAAGGAACTCGGGATATAAGGAACAAATTTGATAGGTCCTGAGGAGTTTGTTATAAGCGGAGTTTACTGTAAATAAGAAGAAATTTACGAAAACTGGTTTGCCAGTTTTTAATGATGAGATGAAAATTATGAGTCTGAGTCAAATATTGACAATAAAGCACAACATAAAATACAAACTTCACATTCTATTTAGAATTTTCATGTCACAATATTTTTGGAAATGCCACGAGTGATGTGTTATAACTAATACTGGTACTGTACCTAAACGACAACTAGTGTGAATGACTAATCACTATTCGCTTATGAGTCATTTGCAAAATTAAAAAAATAAGCTTAGTTCGGAATTGTGTAACATACAAGTCGTCTGGAATTAAAGGAATACAGTTTAAAAAAACAGAGTGACCGGAAAATACACTGGGCGAAGTAAAATTACGTTACTCCGCCTTTACCATTAATCAGTCGTCTTTTAGTAATTGCACTGATATGCATGTATGTAAAGAAAAAAGATAGGATTTAATCGAATAAATACAAAATGATAATTCAGGATTCGTAATCTAATAAAATAAATGAATACAACATGAACGTCACAGTAGAAAAACTTGTAAACTTTCCATAATTCGGATAACTCGAGACCTTGGATAACTTGAGCATTTTACTTGTCCCCTTTCGACCTCAAGTTATCGAAGTTTTACTGTATAAGCGAGTTTTAAATCTTAAAACAAAACAAAGTATGGAGTTACCATATGTTCTTTCTTTTGATGCTTTATCAATCAAATCCATTCCTGCTGTAATGTTACCATACTGGTCATGGCCACCTATCTAACAAAACATGTTTTATGTACTGTAAGCATTTGCAACATTAAAATGTCTCTAACCAAGAGCATAACTGCCAAAACTATCTAAATTAACAAACAGAGGCTGTTAGGTATTCTGGGACAAGTTTATTATTTTATGAGCTTAACCTTTTGAAACAATAATAGACCGAGAATCACAACATTAATCACTTGACTTTTCTAAATTCCAAGGCTGCTCAAATGCATTAGATTTCTTTAGCTGGATTTCTTTCCTGCACAAAGTCCATCTCAAGTGAATTATCAGAATTGTTTTATAATATCTTAGGATTACTATACACTGACTTCTGTAAACTTATTCAAGTATGGGTTGGTTACAATAGTAACACCTTTGAAAACAATGGTAATACTAAAAGAATATGGCAATTTGTGACATCTACACATCAAACTTAGTATGAGTAAATGACTTTAACACTGATTTAAACTGAGAACAGAAATACACATAAAATCAGGAAATTAACTAATGTCCCAGACTCAGTCAGGGCATAATATTTAACAACACTACAAATATGAACATTATACATGAATGTAGATGGAAAACTTCATTAACAATCAAAGTGTAAAAGGGGAAATAACTGTTATCATTCTTTACAAAGACAGGCATAACAAAGCCCTCTTTTACAAGGGTTAGCATAACATGAACTATAATAAACAAAGATACATGTATGAGAAAGAGTTGTTTGAAAGTCAATTTTAAAATATCTAAATACCTGTATATAACAGTCATGATTCTTTAGCAGGTACAGCCAGTCATATGCTTGGAAAACTTGATATGTAAATTCAGTAAATGACATTCCTACTTGTGAACTAAGGCGGCTTTTTACACTGCAATGTAAAGAAATATAACCAGATGTTATTAACAGTAATACAACAGTAATACAACAAATGGTCATGATTTTTAATAATAACTATACAACTTTGAGACTGAAATGATCAAGTTCTGGGAGAGTAATGTAAGGATTTGTACACTGATGAAAGGTGTACACTTTGGTTTAATCTACTTGTGGTGGGAATATTGGAGTCTATTGGATTCTGATAAATCGGTGGTCATTCGCCTACATTCTACCAGATCTAAACCTGTGGCTTACTTTATCCTGAATCAGACTTAAGTATTCAGGAAAGACCCAAAGATACAAATGTATGTACATTATAAACATTCTTCTATCTTGTAGGAGTGAAAAACAAGTTCCTAGATGTACCTGTGTTTATTAAGCATGCTGTTCATTCTAAAATAGCGACCAGTCCTTGTGAGGAAATCTATCACATTCATTTCACTGTACCAGCTTCGATTGTTCAAAATTCTGAAATACATGTATATACATTATATCCAAGTGTATTTATCTATTACCTTCAACTACTCAAATCAATAGGCTACTAAAAGTCAGGAATACAAGCACTAACTTGAGATCTATAAATGTTTATATTTAATATCTATACCAAACAGAAGCCTAATTGTTAACAGGTGGAATACCATCGTCTGTCAGCGTCATACAATAATACGCCCCTGGGGCATACACGAAAAAGTTTGGCAGTGGCTAGGTAGCAAACACTATATTTTATAACGAGTTAGGCGGGCTCATTCTTGAATACCTGTGTCTGACTACCTGGCCACTTATTTTTATAACCAGCAGTCATTTTAAAGTGCCAATACATGTATGACTCCAGTTATATACTAACTTAGCATCTTTTAATTCTCTCTGATCCTTCCATAAGTAGACAGCATGGTTTGTAAAGATTCTCTCCAAGTTTTCTGTGAGGCCTAAAATATTTTGTTCCACAGTTTCTGCTGAGATCTGTTCTCTATCCTTTGTCTTTCCACTTGGGTCACCTATATGAGCCGTAGCACCACCTACCTAAACAAAATGGCAAGTTTACACTAATGCAGGTCTTGTAAGTAAACTTCAGTCTTTAAAAAAAACACTAATATCAGTAGTTTGATTATTTACCTTACTAGAGATTGGACATTGATGTTTGTACAACCGCTGCTCTTCTAACTCAGCTGCCTTGCGTTAAGATTCACTGAGCACCCCTCTGAACAGTTTGTTGTCCTGTCTCAAGTGGACATGATAAGGAATCCACTTGGCCAGAACTATATTAAGGCTTGTTGTGTAACCATTCTGAGTAAGGATATCAGCACATTTTCATCAATGGTATTAGTATTTTTAGTACAAGTATGGTCTGAATATTTACTTGCCAAATTTGTTTCTTCAACTTTCAATTGCAACAGAAGCTCTTACCTCATATGTACTGATCTTTTAAGATACAAAGAAGACCAGGATTAAGGAAAACATTTTGACAGGCATGGGGCGAGGCATATAATTCTCATACTGTACTTACTATAGCTAAAGGCTGGTGCCCAGCTCTCTGACAGTGAATCAGGGCTATTATTGCAAGCAGGTTACCAACATGTAAGCTTTCAGCAGTGGGATCAAAACCACAGTACACTGCTTGAGGGGAAGATAACCTTTTTGCAAAGTCAGGTGCTCTGAAAATTGAAAAAACAAAATAGTATATCGGTAGTTTCAAAATAACTAGTTTTACAGTTGCCACTGAACAAAAAAGTTGTGTCAAGCTTAACATTTGCAGACCTTTATTAGAGCTTTATCATGTGCAAACCTTCATTAGAGCTTTGTCATGTGCAAACCTTTATTAGAGCTTTGTCATGTGCAAACCCTCATTAGAGCTTTGTCATGTGCAAACCTTTATTAGAGCTTTGTCATGTGCAAACCCTCATTAGAGCTTTGTCATGTGCAAACCTTTATTAGAGCTTTGTCATGTGCAAACCTTTATTAGAGCTTTGTCATGTGCAAACCTTTATTAGAGCAAGATGAAGTTTAAATTACATGAACTGTAAACACTGTTAAAATTATATACGATATAGATCATTATACCACTACATGCAGTTTTTTTTCACCTTGAAGCAAATAATTCATCAGTTGATAAAACACTGACTCCACTGGGAGTGAAAATACACTCAACACAGAGAGTTCTTACTTTATGCACTACTATTTTAACTAATTCTCTAAAACAAAGGAACAATGTCTTACTTGTCTTCAGGTATCATGGACTGAAATATGCCTCTTTCATGCAGTTTGAGGATGTCACGTATAACTGCTGTACCATATCCTCTGCCAACGGCCCTGTCAACCCACCTCAGACAAGGCAAGTGTCTTACACTTGAGAACATCAGGCGTCGACTTAGCATCATCAGGTATCTGCAAAATATGTGTAGTTCGGAAATACAGCAGCAATAAAAAAGATTATAAAACAACACTTCTTTAAAGTGTGTGATAAGAATGAAACAACTGCTAAGTAAGCTGTAAAATTTTGTATCTATGTATATTTAATATTATATAATAAATTATGACATTGCACAAATAAATCTATCTATCCATCTATGTTGTTAAAAGCTTTCTTTTTTGTAAGAAATGAATTTAAACCCGTGCATATGAGTCTACAGTCAAGTCTGAGTTTTTACCTTTTACTGAAGGAAGAAATAAATATGATCTAATTATCCCATTGGTTAACTGGCAAGTATGATTATGATGTTACGGTGAAGACGAGAAATCACAAGTATGGGTCAAATCTGCAGAAACCCAGTGTCTGTCTCATCACCAGACAATGTTTACCCCTTTCAAGCCATATCAGTAGTCTTGCAATGTTTTGTCAGTAGTTTCTTGATGTCTGTCAGTAGTTTATTCATCACACACTATACTACATAAAAAAGATTGCTAAAACCTAAAAAAGGCTTAAGAATTGATTATATAATCAAGGAAGACAACAAATATACAACTTTTACTAAATAAATAATTTATAACCATTCCAGGAAACACATCAAAACAGGATCTGCATATTGCATAATAAATGGACCCTGATCAAACACAGAAATAATTGTCATGTCTGATGTCGCCAGTGGGAGATTGCAGTAGCAAAATTAATGAATGACATTAAAACTAAGGCATTGGTGACTTGGTCTTGTTGAATTATCGTAGACCGTTTTACAAATGGTGTGACTTCTTTGTTCAGACTTTAATTTAACATGGTCTGTATGCTGATTATTTTCAACATGACTTTGGTGGAGTCAGCAGTGGTTTCTTCCACCGTGCATACAAAAGAAATCACACCGACATATTTGACAATGAACGAATGTTACACCTTTTTGAGACTTCCAAGGCAGGGCAACATTTCTTTGAATGACACCTTGATCTTTGACAGTTTTTATGTCTTTTTATCAAGGAAATATCGTTATAATTCCTGCCCTTCTTTAGACATGACAACAATGATAGTGTTCAAACTCTCAAAATAAACAAGAACGAACGCTTGGAAATTCTATAGAAATAATGAGCGTCCTTGAAACATTCATTAGAATGAGTAATTGAGAAAAGCTATCAAGTGGAAAGGTGTTATATATAAAATGGATAATAAACAGCGAAAAGCATTTTACCGCATATGACTATTCGGCCAAAATTAAAAATGTTGAAGGTGAATTTGGTCAATTTTGCATAAATCAAGGGCCATCAGTGAATAATCTAGCCGTGCGTCCTGCGTCATAGACGCACAAAAGGACGCAAAGATTTGAAATATGTGCGTCCTTTAGGACGCAAGCACGTGAAAAGCGAGACTTGGGTATATGCTCGCGGCAGTTTGTTTAAAAGAATATCGTCCACGAACTTGCGCATTTAGAAGAATTTTCGCATGAAATCGTTAAATATCGCGGCACTTCGAGGGTGTTAAATCGCGGTACTTAGAGTGGTGTTTCAGACAGCTAACAGGACTTTAAATTAGAATTATTTTTTACTTTTGTACATTTATCAAATTCGAAAATATTTGCCGACCAACGTACATTTGTATAGCTTGATATAGTGCATAACCAAAATAAAACTTACTCATATTATACATTGTCTATTCCAAACTAGGTTTTATAATACAAAATAATCAGACCCGTCAAAATATTCGGTCTTTTTAATGCCACGTGCTTCGCTCGGATCAAACGAAACTCGGCATCGGCATACGTACTTTGATCTCGTAACACGGCTTTATGAGTAAAAGAAGTCGCTGTAGAAATTATTTTATTTGACAAAGTTAATTCTTTAAAATAAATAAATTGTAGAAGAAAATTGTTACTTAGAAAAAATCGGCTTGAAGCGCCGCGATTTTGTTATAAACATAACGTTTATTTTAAGTAAAGAATAGTTGGAACTTATATTAATGTTAATTAAGTCAATTGATAATACTTTTCGCATTCACAAATTATCAAACGTTACTCAATCAGTGGTGTCACATAGCTCGAAATTTCAAAGTTAGTGTAGTTGGTTTGTCATCCTTTATGAATGTTAGTATTTTTCACACCTACCGCGACATTCGCGAGTGACAAATGCTAATTGGAGAATAAACCTCGACTAATTACAGCAGATTTTTTAACGGAAATAAATATTTAAAATCTACGTAAAAGGTAATTAATATTTTCAGTAACTCAATTCTTTTAGAAACAATTATATTTAAAAAAAAACATATCACAGCGGCGCTTCGCAACGAAAATAATTCGGCGGGGATGTCCGATTCTATTTTCTGACTTTTTCGGAAAGGGACTCTTTTGAAAAATGTGCGTCCCAGGGACTCATATAAATCAAAACCTTGGTTATTCACTGGCCATAATTCAAAAGTGCCTGGGTCGATTTGGCTGGTTATCAAATTTCGCAGAAATATTATGCCAACAAACATTTTGACAAAGTTTGGTGAAGATCAGATGAAACGTGTTCCACTTAGAGAGCGGACAAAGTGTGGTTGCCGCCTGCCCGCCCCCCCATGGGTGTCCCTTCGGGCGTATAAAAATGTGGCATCTACATTGTTACTCCAAAAATCAATTACTGATTATAACTGGAGGTCAATTCGTCAATCCATAGCAAAGAGAAAGAGAGTTGTGACAGTACCTAGAGAGAGATAAAATGTTCATCCGAAAAAGGCCATATCCGGTTATAGGTTCATTTTATGCATACGATCAACGGAAGCGTAGAAGAAATAACAATTTTCAAAAGTAATGTGGGAAAAGAACACGTGTAAATTTAGGCACAATAATGTGCATCTTACATATTAGCTTTCTGTCCTACCTTACCTACAGTTCAATATACAAAAATCATGTGTTTTGACTTTTTTCGATGATCGGATTTAGTAGACGACTGAAAGGTTATGGTGGTAAAATATGTTCTTCGGAATTCGGTCGTTTGGAAATTTCACAGTCAACTAATAGACTATGATAAGAAATTTCAAGATATTTAGAAGAATAAAATAATTCCACTTATTCGACATATTTTCTTGACTCTCCGGTTTATGCAGTGGTTAGCACACTAGCCTGTCTGCAAAATACTGTATTTACCAATTTGTTCTTTATCTAACTTGTCTGCAAAATTCAAAGTATCAAATGCGTTAAAGTGGTCGAAGTTGTGTTGTACCGGGATACAGTTTGTCTGCAAAATACTGAATTTATCAATTTGTTCTTTATTTAACTTGTCTGCAAAATTGAAAGTACAGTCTGTCTGCAAAATACAGTATTTACCAATTTGTTCTTTATCTAACTTGTCTGCAAAAATCAATGTACAGCCTGTCTGCAAAATACTGTATTTACAAATTTGTTCTTTATCTAACTTGTCTGCAAAAATCAATGTACAGCCTGTCTGCACAATACTGGTTCATTGTGTCTTTAGCAGTTAACAATTTGTTCTTTATTTAACTTGTCTGCAAAAATCAATGTACAGCCTGTCTGCAAAATACTGTGTTTACCAATTTGTGCTTTATCTAATTTGTCTGCAAAATTCAAAGTACAGCCTGTCTGCAAAATACTGATTCAAATTGTCTATATCTATTAGTTATTCCCTGAGGGAATATTTAGGTGATAAAAGGATTATAGCAATAAACAGTGATGATGATATTTGTGAAATATTACCCCAGGCTATGGCCTGTATATTGGGGTAGTATATTTGTCACCTAATTAAGCAGAACTGACTGACACATTTTTACAACAGGAGATTTTAAATTAAAAAAAAATATATATTTTACAGACATGTATTAATGAATTACAGTTTAGCTTCCATGTCATTATCTGAAATATGCTTTACATTCATCAAAAAATATTTAGTGCTACTTGATACTAAAATGATAATTTCTTTCCTTGAAATGACTGAATTTACAAGCTGCTTTGCTCTGATTACTAAAGTACAAGTTGTGCATTTCTTGTACAAATTATAAGTGTTCAATTAATATTCATTCCACAGCTTTTCCAATGTCTCACATCTGTAATGCTCAATTTACAGTATAATCATTAATTTTGGTGAATAATGTTAAAAAATATTTCATACTTACTGAAAAGAACAGCACAGCACAACTTCAAAACTTCATTAATTACATGTTTGCAGCACTTATTTATTTATGATGTACGAATTGACAAAGTCATTCAGTTGTTTTAATTTTGCAGACAAGTTAGATAGAGAAATAATTGTTAACTGATAAAGACACAATGAATCGGTATTGTACAGACAAGCTGTACTTTGAATTTTGTAGACAAGTTAGATAAAGAACAAATTGGTAAATGCAGTATTTTGCAGACAGACTGTACTGTCAATTTTGCAGACAAGTTAAATAAAGAACAAATTGTTAACTGATAAAGACACAATGAACCAGTATTTTGCAGACAGGCTGTACTTTGAATTTTGCAGACAAGTTAAATAAAGAACAAATTGTTAACTGATAAAGACACAATGAATCGGTATTTTGCAAACAGGCTGTACTTTGAAGTTTGCAGACAAATTAAATAAAGAACAAATTGGTAAAAAGTAACAGATCATGATAACACACATTTAGAGGATTTAATTTACTAAAATAGTTTCTATAGAATTTACTTTGATACAAGTTAGTTATCTGGCACTTATTAATTAATTCATTAACACATCATTACAAGAAATTTGCAAAATTTACAGTTCAATTTATAAAAACTGTGTTGTCTACATTATAAAAACATTTTACAACTTTTATCATATTATCAATTTGTGGAATGAAAAGTTATTTTTTCAAATTTTAATAAAAGCAGCATTAATCTATACAAGGTCTTTCAAATAGTAATTTGAAAGACCTTGATCTATAAAGTTTCACATTCACACCTCCTTATGTAGATCTAACATCTTTTCCCTATACAATCTATCTTGTCTGCAAAATCTAAAATCCTTCTTTGTGTATGTTGTCTGCAAAATCCGTCTTTGTTTATGTTGTCTGCAAAAAAAAAAAAAAAAAAAATAATATCAAACAGGGAATGCCACGTACCAAAAACGCAGCCTCCCCAAAACGAGCCCCACAGCACCCAGAAGTGCACACCACCAACACACACACACACACACACACACACACACACACACACAATCATGTACACACACACATATACACTACCAACACACACTAGCATACAAAGCAAACACACGAGGACAAAACGAACAATTAAAGGAACACAGTGGGGCACCGCCTTGGAACGGTCAGTGGCAAAAACACCACTGGGGAGCTTAAACCGGTTTATGGTGCGCACCCAACCTCACTCTTACCCCCACCATGTTCCAAAGTCACAGGACAGTGTAAATAAAAGTAATCCCTGCTAGGTGAATCTCTAACACACGCAATGGAAACAAAAGGCATGGTATGTAAAACACAAAAATGCTCGTGTATAAATATATAAAAAGCAAACCTTGAGAACCAAAAAACGTATGTACTCAATGCCTTTGCAGAAGGCAGAGCACCAAGAGAAACACCCTTAAGGGCCCGACGAAACAGGCCAGAGGACAGAAATCAAAACAGTTTCGTCCCAGTGGGATTTAAAAACTGCCCATCACAGAGTCCTCCCCCTCTTCCGTCAGACACAATCAAAGAGGGAAGCATAGCGTCCAACTGTAAACGGGTTGAACACCAAACATGCGGTGTGTCTCAAAACAGTAGGGTCGTAACCTCTTTTAACAAAACGTTTTATAATTTTAGCAAATACAGTTGGAAAATTGCCATGACCCAAAATCTTACGAAGTTTGTAAACCACATCCCCATAAAAATCGGGTTTTGAAATACCTTCTCGCAGAAGAGTCTTTAGATTACTATTGAATTTCAAAACCAAATCAGAATTACGATAGTAAAATTTAGCAAAATATTTACGCAATTTGTAATAACGGTAGCCCTGTTGAAGAAGTTTATTTGTAATATATTGATTACGTTCATTGAAATCCTCAACATAACTACACGCTCTGGCAAACCGAATTAACTGAGAAATGTATACCCCATAAGATGTAGCATGAGGTACATCCCCATCCAAATGGGGGAAATTTACAATACTAAAATTAAAATCATCCCTCTTGTCATAAATTTTGGTATGTATAATATTGTTATAAATAGAGAGATGTAAATCTAAAAATGAAGCACCAGTATCCAAATTGTTAGTTTTAATTAACTGGAGTTCCCGGGGATAAATAGTGTCCACCAATTGACCAAAAAACGGGTTATCCATATTAAGAATATCATCCAGATAGCGTGATGTATTATTAAAAGCAGTGATAATGTCTGCCTGCGTGTCTGGAGAAAGACTCAACATAAAGTCTCTTTCATAACAATATAAAAACAAATCTGCGACAAGACGTGCACAATTTGTTCCCGTGGGAATACCGATTACTTGTCTGAAAACTGCATTCCCAAACCTTATATAAATGTTGTTCAATAAAAAGGAAAGGGCTTTACAAACTTCGTCACAGGTCCACATAGTATAATGTTTAACAATACAGCTAGTAAAAAAAGCTTTATCGAAATTGCAGGCGAGAAATGTAACATTCTCCCTGGCAAAAGTCTTTTGAATTAGGGCAGTTAGCTTGTCATTTATCAAATTATGTGGTAAAGTGGTATACAGAGTAGAAAAATCGTATGTACTGACTGAAGTTACTTTGTAATTATTAACTTTAAACTTATCCAGGATTTCGCCAGAATTTTTGATCGACCAAAATAAATGTTTACCAGAGTTTTCGTATACTTTATCACAATATCTTTTCACGTGGGCTTGTATAGCAGTTAGGCAAGATGTTAATAGTTTTGAAATATTTGTAGTGGTACAAGAGCTTGAATTAGCGATGAAACGAGCTTTATATGGTTGTTTATGTAATTTAGGAATCCAGTACATAGTAGGAAGTTTAATATGTTGATCATCTATACGAACTTTCAAATTAGAAACTTCACTGATGTGATCAGTGACCACATTTTGTTCAACGGAAGGACTCAATATATAAGCTTTAGTGCTATTTAGTTCGTTTTGTAAAACATTAATATAATGTAGGCGTCAAATGATGATAATATTGTTGGCCGCCTTGTCTGCTGGAACTAAGACATACTTAGAATGAAATTCTTGGATTTCCTTTTTCAGATGTCTTAAAGTAAACTTGGGTTTTGATGGAAGTAGGTGTTCATTTGTTTGGTAAAATCGACAATGTTAAAAATACTTCGTTTCCAAGACGTTAATGCATTTGGATCAGCATTCTCACGACGACACCATTTAACACAAAAAGTTTCGATGGATTCCGCAATATGACCACGACAAGCATGAAAATCAATAGTAGAAGGAATTCTGTATTTTGGTCCTTTAAAGAATAAATTACGAATACGCTTGTCTTTAATAATATCAAAATTACCAGTGATGACATGACCGGCATCTGAATAGCAAAATTTCGAGTTTTTACATTCGCAGTAAGAAGGGGTATTTCTTTGAACATCTAGGTCGGAAACAATTTTATTGTAATTGAATATAACATTTCTAACAGGTGTTTTATATTTATAACAGATAATAGGAACTTCGGAGTTTCGGAAATACTTGGGCACAGAATCAATGACACGTCTATCACGAAATATACTGGGTACATCGATGAAGTCAATACCTTTATTAATGAAATGAATTTTAAGAAAATGTCTATCATGATCAGATTGAGTGTCAATGTGTGGACGGAGAACGTGTTGTGTGTAATGTTGGATAAGATATGACACAGTGTAAAACGGATCTGTTTGAATAACGTACTGGTCCGCTTCCTCGTCTAGTTTTTTAAGAGACTGAATAGATAAAGATGTGAGACGAGAAAGCATTGAATGTCTACCAGAGTTTGAAAGAATTATATCGAGGTCTGCAACAGAAATATTGACTTTTGATTTGCGCTTAATATTACCATTGCGTCGAATTCCATGAGACCTAGATTTACGTTTCCTAATATTTAAAATTGAAAATATATCGATATCAGGGTTTTTAGAGATATTACCTTCTTGATAAATATTATCATTTAAGCCCAACGGAAACGGTAACTGTAAATTTTTAATCCATTTGAATTCTGCTAAATGTCTGGCTTTGATTTTAAAACTAGATGTACAATTTATATCATAGACGATTTGCTCTACTGGCTGAATGGTTACCTGATCAATTGTATGGCCAGATTTACGAAAGTGTTGATATAAAAATGTAGTGAACTTCTTCCGACTTCGCATTTTGTAAGAATGCTCGCGGAAACGAATTTTTAAAGATCGCCCAGTTTGCCCAACATACTGAATACCACAATTGGGTGCGTTTCAAGTCAGTACATAAATCATGTGGGACGCATTTCAATCAACGTCAGAGTTAAGTACCACATTAAAAGTTCTGCCGTTAACATTTGAGGTAATTGTAGACCTGTGCGATAAATGATTGCAACAACCGCACCTCTTAGCATTGCACTTGTTAATAGAACGGTACCCTCTACATCTCTGCGGAAAATTTGTATGTTTTATCTTATATTTCTTCAGTATAGTAGAAGTTAAAGGTGATAGACGAATACGTAGATTATTACGAAAAACAGCTGGAGAATTAAAATGAGTACGTGGAATATAAAATGACTGTGCAGAATGTAGCTTTAAAGGAGAAAGGCAGATAGATGGTGTATGTCTTAAAAAAGTACTGTTGTTATTAGGCAGATGTACAGATGATGCAGAGTGCAACCGAAGAGGTGAAAGAATTAATTTCGGAACTATATTATATGTACTCATGTAATGTAATTTTGTAATACCATTCTGTGAAAAGTGGCGTTCGGGTAGAAAAGTCATCAGTATCAATTCGTCAAGTGAAAATATTAAGCGACAATTAAACACAACCTGGTTAATCGCGCTGGAGGTCGCACAATACAATAGGACGGGATAACTAGCATGGACCCGAATGCCAGTGAACACAGAACCTTCAACACGGTATAGAATACTCCTCATCTTGACAGAGGCCGAGGGAAAGTCCGTCTGCAAAGTATATCGATCCGCAGTACCGTTGCGGTGAGTTTGCCGGATAAGACAATTGAGTACCAGTACAGATTTTAAACATGACAATGCGTCCAAAGGACAAAGATTAGTTTTAGAAAAAAAAAAATTGACAGGAAAAAATGGAAAGAGACGCCGATATACTAGGAAAATATAGAACAGTGTCAAATAAATTGAAAAAGTTTGTATCTCACAATATATCTAGATCTACATTCATCATCCATTTAACATCTTTACAGTCTGAGTAAGACATCTGTGTTCACGTTTACCCAAACCACAAGAAGTTGATATTTTGTCAAAAATAAAAGTGATCAATGTATCTTGCAGAAAAAAATCACCCCTCTATATATATATATATATACCAATATATATATAAATATATATATAAACACCAGGAATGCAAAACCTACCGTACTCCATCCACTTCTCCGATACTAGAATACTGACAACTGGGTTTTCTGGTCTTAGACAGTTAGTGTTTGAAATTATGACAGAATCTGTTCTTACCTTTAATTTATCGATGTTTTAACTACTGAAAAATCATGTCGTTCACGGAATTTTCCAACACGTCATTGCCCTTGATAACACTCTACAGGTCACAATTGTCATTTAGCTAAAAACCACCATTCATTAAACTTGCTCAGAAGGTTCCGTACAAGGACAAGTTTACTCTGCTGGCCTGGTGCGGGCCTAGTAAAAAGTGCTTAAAATGCCAGTTTATACATTTATCAGAATACAGAAAGACTACACCAATGAATTAAGATGTTTGAAGGAATTTTAAGTCACTCATTTCTAAGATCTGAGAGTAAACTGCACAAAATTCCCTTGTATTTGACATTTTTCCAGCTGCGGGCCTATTTTATGAGGCCCGCAGTTGAAAATACGTCGGATTGTCTTATACACTCAACATCTGCTTGATACTAAAAATAATGAAAACATCATTAAAACAGCGAATTAACATATATTTTCAATTTTCTTTTGGTAAAATTTCTCAGACACATGTTAAATAGGCCTGCAGATAGGCCCACAGAATAAACATGTCCTCCCTACAACATGTAGATGATCCCTAATGTTTTTGGAGCCAGTGGGTGAAAGACCTCTGTTAGATTTTCCTTGATAACGCTCTACAGGTCACAGTTTTCATTCAACTTTCATCAATCTTGCTCAGAAAGTTCCCTGTAACATGTAGATGATCCCTACTGTTTTTGGGGTCAGTGGGTCAAAGGATAAGGTCACAGTGAATTAAAATAAATGATCATGTTTAACATTGTCACCTACTTCTGTTGCAAAATCAAAAAAAGAAAATGCGATGATTGTTGGGAGGTTATGAGTAGGTGTAGATGTAGAACATTTCAGTGAAATTAATAAAGTTATAAAATAAACAATATTCTTGTTGAAATTGTGGTAGAAACTTGTATTCAATTCTTGAGGGAGCGAAGTTTGGGGTAAACTTACGATCATTGCATTGAAACAAGCATACGCAGGCCTTTGCTGAGTTCTGTCAGTATTTAACAACACTCAAAACAAACTGATGTAGATATATTTTTGCGTTCTGTATTCAATTCATTCTGTTTACCTCCTGGTCCTTATGCATTTCAGGAGATTTTTGAAGAGACCAAATGTAGCAGAAGGTTGTGAACAGTATGGTAAGTAAAAGAGGCGATGTAGGGCTTTAACATTTATAGAATAGCAACTGATAACTGATAGAAGAATTTATGTATGAGCAAGTGCTATATTTATCAGACTGATCCCATTTCATGATCAGATTGAACTGACAGTTGATTTCAGATACCTAATTTTATTCATAATATGCAAAATATAATTTAAATTACTAAGTAGTGAACTGGTATTCTATTTATTAATATTATACTAATAGTAACAATGACTTTATTTAGTGATGCTGCAGTCAGTACCACTACAATGAATTACCATTTTCAGGTGCTCTGGCAAAGACTTTGAAACAGCAAGAATGTCCTCAGTATGCAGCTTTTTGTCACCTGGCACAGGCAAGGTAATACCTGCTCTCTGCCATACAGAGTTTACCATGAAATTAAAATAAGACTTTATTCCTAAAGTTAAAATGATCCTGGTACAGAGGAGATGATTTCTGTGCTGTCACTGCTTGCTTAAAGCTCTAAACAGTTCTAATTCTTTGGTCTCCACTCAATTATTAGAAAAATTGAAAAAAGAGAAGGTAGTGTGCATTCTGATTTTTTCCAGCAAGAGCCTTTGTATTTTCTCTGGTTATTATTGTATCCATATCCCACCTGCATTCCCTGGTCAGTACTGACTTGGTGAAGCTGAACCCTGGAGCACAGGGATAAATGAACTTGTTTGTCGGAAGAGCTATCTCAAATTCAAATGTTATCCTGGGAGCTAGTTTCAGTGTCAGAAGTACTGTTTAAACAATTCACAAAACAAAACTAGTTACCAGGTGTAATTTTCAGTTGACCATAGATTCAAAATATTTCAGGTGTGAGCATACCCTGGTGAACCCAGCAGGTGAGACTCAAGCCTTGGTAGGCGCTGCTAGAGAGTTTATAAAGGCTGAAGTAGACAGTGTTGGTATAAAGTGTCTAAGCTTCCAGGAACATTTGACAGCTGCCATCAACTGCTACAGTCATGCTGTCAGGGTAGGTTGTCTAGGCGACGACCAGTTCAATACTGATACATTCTCAAAACAGTTACATTGGACAGAAACTTTGTTATATAGAATACCTTTCATTTATTTAGTTTTGTGTACGTAATATTATGCCCCTGCTTCTTTGATAAACTGGATAAAATACAAAAAAAGATACAACTGTTCAAAATGTTACGTAGCAGTACTTACAATGTGGTCTATATTACAACAGTACTTACAATGTGGTCTATATTACAACAGTACTTACAATGTGGTCTATATTACAACAGTACTTACAATGTGGTCTATATTACAACAGTACTTACAATGTGGTCTATATTACAACAGTACTTACAATGTGGTCTATATTACAACAGTACTTACAATGTGGTCTATATTACAACAGTACTTACAATGTGGTCTTTATTACAACAGTACTCACAATGTGGTCTATATTACAACAGTACTCACAATGTGGTCTATATTACAACAGTACTCACAATGTGGTCTATATTACAACAGTACTCACAATGTGGTCTTTATTACAACAGTACTTACAATGTGGTCTTTTTTACAACAGTACTCACAATGTGGTCTATATTACAACAGTACTTACAATGTGGTCTATATTACAACAGTACTTACAATGTGGTCTATATTACAACAGTACTTACAATGTGGTCTATATTACAACAGTACTCACAATGTGGTCTATATTACAACAGTACTCACAATGTGGTCTATATTACAACAGTACTCACAATGTGGTCTTTATTACAACAGTACTTACATTGTGGTCTATATTACAACAGTACTTACAATGTGGTCTATATTACAACAGTACTCACAATGTGGTCTATATTACAACAGTACTCACAATGTGGTCTTTATTACAACAGTACTTACATTGTGGTCTATATTACAACAGTACTTACAATGTGGTCTATATTACAACAGTACTTACAATGTGGTCTATATTACAACAGTACTTACAATGTGGTCTATATTACAACAGTATTCATAATGATGATCATAGACTACCTGACCAAAAAATATATAAAAAGTTTACAATGTGGCGACACAAACTGTTGGATTAGACTGCATTGTATATGAAAATTGTTGAAATTCATCAGATATTTTAGACTGCTTGTATCTACAGTAGTAGGAGCTTTATATCTGTTGGCAAACGCTCTACTTAGTTTTGAATTTTATTAATTTGTCATTTTTTCTTTCATCTACTTAGGTTCATATTGAAAACAAGAATATGTCACTGGCTGCAGCGCTGTGTTTAGAATTAGGGAATGCTCTACAGGTGAGTATGTTCACACCTCCACATTATAGCTCAGGAATTGTGTCTTTAAATGTCTTTATTTCAAGGAGAGGTATATTGTTTTGCTGATGTTGGTTGATCAGTCTCTCTGTTTATTTACTAAATGGTCTCAGGAAGATTATATTCAAGAACCAATGGAGTAACATTCTTCAAACATTATTTCACGGTTGCTCCCCAAAAGTGCAAATGTGGATGACCCCTATATTGAAGTCACTGTGTCAAAAGTCAAAGTCAGAATTACCTTTGTATTAGAAATGTTTTCCAGTTACTGTAGAACCATTTAGGTTACACTCATTAAAACTCACTACATGTAGGATAAGTGAATGATGTACATTTATTTTTAGGTTCTTTCATCTAGGTCAAGTACCTGTATACTAAAAATTGTATCTAAAAGATTACTCCAAAAGCATTTGTTGTACACTTTTAACATGATAGCTGCTTGGGACAAGTGCCAAACCCCAACATTTTATTAAAGGTCAAGGAAACAGGGGTGATGAATTACAGGATTACTTGTGGAGGGTGGATAGCATCCCTCAATGTTGTCTGCCCTCTAGCTTAAATAGTTCTTACCCAATCATCAAATTTGGTCACAATTTTCGAAGGCTTATCAATCAATGTTGAGAACCAGTTGGATCACCAAAAGACAATTTGGAGTAACAAGTCCTTGAAGTTCCACCAAAATAGCTTTGTTCACCCTCTTACTTTGTAACAACAATCTGGTCACATTTATTGACAAAATATTACAGTCAAGATTGATAACCTTGGTAACATGGAGTTAGAACCCATGAATTACTAGAAATTTACCAAATTAGCACTGCTTGCACTTAAAACTGAATGGTTTTGACAGTCGTTATCAGATCTGGTCAAACTGTTTATGGGAACAATATCTCAACCAAGTTTATAACTTGTACATCAGCACTGGAACTCTGTAGTTATTGCATTTTACCAACTTGGCACTGTCCAATTATTAGCTCACCTGGCTACACCAGGGTGAGCTTTTCTGATCGATGATTGTCCGTCGTCCGTCGTCCGTCAACATTTTGATTCAAATGACATCTCCTCTGAAACCTCTAGGCCAATGTTGATAAAACTATGCAGGAATGTTCCTTGCATGAAGCTCTACCAAAATTGTTCAAAGAATTCCATTCCATGCAGAACTCTGGTTGCTAGGGCAACAAATAGGAAAAACTTTAAAAATCTTCTTCTCTGAAACCACAAGGCCTAGAGCTTAGATATTTGGCATGTAGCATTGTCTAGTGGACCTCTACCAAGAGTGTTCAAATTATGACCCCCGGGTCAAAATTGACCTCGCGCGGATGGGCACTTAGTTTTTGCATAGGCATACATTTTTGTATATAGGAAAAACTTAAAAAATCTTCTTCTCTGAAACCACAAGGCCTAGAGCTAAGATATTTGGCATGTAGCATTGTCTAATGGACCTCTACCAAGATTGTTCAAATTATGACCCCCGGGTCAAAATTGACCCGGCGGGGTGGTCACTTAGTTTTGCATAGGAATATATAGGAAAAAATTTAAAAAATCATCTTCTCTGAAACCACAATGCCTAGAGCTTAGATATTTGGCATGTAGCATTGGCTAGTGGACCTCTACCAAGATTGTTCAAATTATTACCCCTGGATCAAAATTGACCCCGCACAGGGGGTCACTTAGTTTTACATAGGCTTATGTAGGAAAAACTTTAAAAATCTTCTTCTCTGAAACCACAAGGCTTAGAGCTTAGATATTTGGCAGGTAGCATTGGCTAGTGGACTTCTACCAATATTGTTCACATTATGACCCTTGGATCAAAATTGACCCCGCACGGGGGGGTCACTTAGTTTTACATAGGCTTATATAGCAAAAACTTTAAAAATCTTCTTCTTTGAAACCACAAGGCCTAGAGCTTAGATATTTGGCAGGTAGCATTGGCTAGTGGACCTCTACCAAGATTGTTCAAATTATGACCCACGGGTCAAAATTGACCTCGCACCGGGGGTCACTTAGTTTTACATAGGCTTATATAGCAAAAACTTTAAAAATCTTTTTCTCTGAAACCACAAGGCCTAGAGCTTAGATATTTGGCATGTAGCATTGCCTAGTAGACCTCTTCAAAGTTTGTTCAAATTATGCCCCTGGGGTCAAAATTGACCTTGCCCGGGGGGGGATCATTTGTTTTACAAAGGCGTATATAGGAAAACTTATTTGGTATATAACATTATCTAGTGATCTTCCACCAGGCAAGTGGACTTGTACCAAGGTGAGCGATATAGGGCCATCTTGGCCCTCTTGTATCTCTGCTACCCTTTGTCCAGTTATTACCAAACCTTGCCATATTTATTGGCACAGTATCTAGGCAACAGTTGGTAACCAGTCATTTCACCTTTGAATTGAAATGTTACCAAATACAAGTGTGCACTTCCAACATGTAGACCTTCTGTGTGCACTTCCAACATGTATACCTTCTGTGTAACAACAGTAAACTCTGTATATAACAAACACTATTTAAATTTGTTCTTTATACTGGGAGAATGCTATTTCCATGCAGCATTTTCATATTAAATAAAGAAGTGGCAAAATTTGGAGCAGAAAATTAGTTCCTTTTGTCCGTATGTTGTGCTATCAAGAGTGTGTATTAACGAGTGTGTATCAAGAGTGCTTATTAACGAGTTTACTGTATCATGAAACCTAGTCACAATGTTAATGAACCTTATATCTCAGGCCAACTTACATGACGAGTCAGAACCTTTAAAAACGGTTATAAGTTCAATTAAAAAGGAATCACATTTAATCTTTTAAAAAGAAAATAATTCAGTTACCTGTATTATCTTTCACAATAAACAAAGTATTTTTTTTGTTTTATTTGTACAGAAGCTGGATAAGCCAGGAGAAGCAATGGCTCATTACCAGAGAGCAGCAGAGTTACAATCTCAGGTGTGAAATAACAACATTCATTATTTCATGGTTTAATATATGTGACGCTTATATTAAAACATATCTTTGGTATAGAAATTTTGATGTCATCCCAAAGGAGCCTAGTGATATAGATAGTCTCTGTTTTGTATGCAGCAGTTCTGTATTTGTATCCCAGTTACAGAATAGAGAAACAATATCCTAGCTACAAACTGGACTGTTGATATCAGAAATCTGGCTGTTCCTTTTAGAGGATGGGAGTCTAGTACTGGTCCTTCCAGGGAATGACAGGTAAACTGTCAACCTGCACTCACCTGTAATATTGTTAAGATGGGTGATAAACCCACAGAAAAAAAGAAAGATGAAAACTATTGGTGGTTGCACTTCTGTTGGTGCTTGGCCTTAAAGTTATATTACCGTTCAAAATGGTCACAATGTTTCATAGTCAAGAATGATGCTCAAAATACAGTGAATGCTTTGAAAACATATAAGAAATAAGTTTTACCAAGTTATTTCTGTTTTAGACGAATACAAATTAAGATAAACATAACTGAAAGGGTCGATTTTTATTTTTGACTAGTCTGGTCAAAAATGATTTTTACAGATTTCCTCTATATCCAATGTAAATGAAACTGTAATACAGATTGTTATTTTCTGGTTGTAACTATGGTAAAGTGTAAAGTGTTTGTTTATTATAGTGTCACCCCTATTTAAAGGGCCAGCCATTCTGACTTATGAGACACCTTCGTTTTGAGCACATGTACCTCCCGAATCCTATCCTTTTAATGCCAGGCACCAGGCAGGTAGGCATACGGTAACCATTATTTAACTAGCTGGCGGCTCACCAACCGGCCATATCAGAACGGACCCCTGCTGGGATTCGAACCTTCGACCTCCCACTCCCAAGGCGGATGCCTAAACCACTAGACCAAGGGAGACGGTTATGAAAATGTTTATTATTCTAGGAGTATAAATCACTGATTAATGTTTTATTTAAAATTGTGATGGTCACTTTGAACGGTAATATCACTTTAATTAAAGGGTAGTGAAAGACATTAGTAAAGACAGATAAAATATTCAGTCACACCTGAGTTGCCTGGTAAAGGGTAAACAGTCCTAAACTGACTGACCTTTAGCTGGCAGTAAATATTCTGTTATTCTAATATTGAAAAATTAATATCTGAAAGACAACCTGCAATTATATTTTATTATATACCTATTAATTTTTATCTGAATTTTCTTTAGTATTTATGCAGTAAAGTACAACATCCCGTATCAAATTTTCCATATCAGATGAAATAAGCTGTATCTTTTCTGTCCATCATGTAGATTGCACACATATGCATATTCATATGATATTCCTATGCTAAAAGTTAAAAACTAGATTCACATTGCTGCAGTAAAATAAGTTTAGTTTTATTGTCATTACATTTCTTTTTATGTCACATTTAAAGACAAATGAATAAAGTGTATTTTTAGCATAAAATAAACCAGATAGATGATTTGCATTTTGCATTTGCTATTTATTGCTCTTGTTTTTTTATACACGGAAGACTTAAGTGATGTCAAGGACGTCATATAAACGTCACACAAAAGAACGTTTTGTGGATGAAAGAACGTGTTGTGTTGACTTTACGCCATTAATGACGCACATTAACGTTTATATAATTATACCCCCGAAACGAAGTTTAGGGGGGTATATAGGAGTCACCCGGTGGTTGGTCGGTCAGGCGGTCGGTCAGGCAGTCTGTTGCATTTTCCTTGTCCTGAGCATAACTTGAAAACTACTAGGTGGAATTCAATACAACTTCATACAATGGTCAAGCGCATTGAGAGGAAGTGCAGTGTACAAGAACCAAAGCTCTATTTTAACTAATTACAGAGTTATTGCCCTTTGTTACTTTTCCTTGTAGCATGACTTGAAAACTACTGGTTGGAATTCAATACAACTTCATACAATGGTCAAGCACAATGAGAGGAAGTGCAGTGTACAAGAACCATAACTCTATCTTCACTAATTACAGAGTTATTGCCCTTTCTTACTTTTTCTTGTCCGAAGCATAACTTGAAAACTACTGGTTTGAATTCAATACAACTTCATACAATGGTCAAGCACAGTAAGAGAAAGTGCAGTGTACAAGAAACATAACTCTATCTTGAGTAATTACAGAGTAATTGCCCGTTGTTACTTTTCCTTGTCTGGAGCATAACTTGAAAACTACTGGTTGGAATTCAGTACAGCTTCATACAATGGTCAAGCACAATGAGAGGAAGGAACCGTTACTCTATCTTGACTAAATACAGAATTATTGCCCTTTGTTACTTTTCCTTGTCTGGAGCATGACTTGAAAACTACTGGTTGGAATTCCATACAACTTCATACAATGGTCATGTACATTGAGGGAAAGTGCAGTGCACAAGAACAATTACTCTAACTGTACTCATTTTGGAGTTATTGCCCTTTGTTACTTTTCTTTGTCCGGAGCATAACTTGAAATCTGCTGGTTTGAATTCAATACAACTTCATACAATGGTCTAGCACAATGAGAGAAAGTGCAGTGTACAAGAACCATAATTCTATCCTGACAAGTTACAGAATTATTGCCAAGAACAATATCTCTATTTTAGTTTTTTTTGCAAGGTATTCTGTTGCTACGAACTTCCTCATTTTATAAAGCAGTCTTTCCGGGTTATAAATCACATCTAGTTATAGCTCTAGTTTTTTATGTGAAGTCAGATAAAGGTATTACAGGAATACTATAACAGTGGGTTGATCTGCATATGTATCTTTCTCGTTGGCTGCATAGTTTAGGATCACATGAGAGGCAGAGCTTTTCATCAGAAGTTATTAGTTTCTGCTGTTAGGAAGAACTTGAAGAATGTAATTGCTTACATTTCAGAGTCCACTGGATTGTTTGGTGTCATTGGGATATGTTGCTTCATGCAAGATTGAGACAAGTAGGCAAACATTTCCTCTTAGTTATTTTGTTGATAGTAAATAA
Source organism: Saxidomus purpurata (assembly GCA_022818135.1). Classification (NCBI taxonomy): domain Eukaryota; kingdom Metazoa; phylum Mollusca; class Bivalvia; order Venerida; family Veneridae; genus Saxidomus; species Saxidomus purpurata. The sequence continues at coordinate 388,951 of JAFMSR010000002.1, read as the reverse complement.
AAAGAAATAAGGAAATTAGTTTATGGTATTGTAATGATAAAGAAGTTTCAGACTGCATTTGTTTTTGAAGAATAGTCTGGGCTATTCCAGTCATGTGTCGGTGTTTATGTCACACTTTTAAAGTTTTGTGTGCAAGTGCATATCTGCATAAACAGTAGAGATACTGCTTCCAACTTTTAATAAATTCTCCTCGGACATTAAACTTGCTCAGAGGATCAAGTCCCATCACTCTGATATGTATTTTGAGAAAGTATTGCTCCTTTTGTACTTATCAAATGCAGTTTACAGTTTTGGGTGAAAGATCAAAATCAACAAAATCTAATATCAGTCCAAAACAAATGCAGATATAAGATGAAAATATTGCAAAAGTCAAATGAGTAAACAATCTCATAGCATCAGCTGATATAGTTCTTGCTTGAAAATTGACAAAATTGACCCCCTTTCTTGATTTTGGAAAATGCAGGTTTAAGTTTTTTTTTTCGATCAATAAACAATATCATAACTGGAACCCTTTTTTGGACTTACAAAATCTTTATTAAAGCTTGGTATGCAAATTGCTATCTTCAGAACTACATTTCTTGTATTATTCACTGTTACAGAGGACTATGATGGCGCCCTTGGTGTATTCACAGAAATGGCTTACCTAGCCCAAGAGAGTGGAGGTAGGTGAAACTGTCTTGAGCAGATCACATTATAAAATGTATTTGATGTTAATTCTTTCAGTCGTTAATCTATAAAATGTTTGATGCTTTTGTAAACATTAAATATTAGCAATAAATCTAATTAAGGGAGATAATTCCTTATACAAATGTACTTATTTATGAAACTATATCCATATCCCTTTGACACTATATGCAGTATCCCTTAGACAAACAAATACCTGATGCAATTCATTATTGTTAGGTAGCATGATCTTTAAAAAACAGTGCAAATCTATTATACAAATGTATTATCTGATTAAAACTTGGTATTTTTAAAATCACTGACAAAAGAAATAATCAACTTATGTTTAACTGTAATGTGTTTGCCTGCAATGATTTCACATATACAGAATACATGTACTAATGATAAAAGGTAAAGCAAATGTTTTGTACTTTTACAAATGTTTTCAGGGTCCAGTGTTACAGGAAGACCTATCGGTGCATACTGTGATATCTTGGCTAGGTGTGAAATAACAAGGGTTCTATTGCTGATGCTATTACAGGTAGATGCATGTTGTACCTCATTTAATATTCTAGAGTTATAATCTAGGTAATCTGGACAACAAAAAACATCAAAACTACAATCAGTTAATGTTAGATTCTTGAATGACCTGTTGGATTTAGTAATAGTGACCGTAAGGTATCATCTTATCATCTTTACACTTGAGATTTTGTTTATATTCGTGATAATTGCAACACAGATAGTGGGAAACAAAATATAGGGTAGCTAGTAGCAATTACGAATATTTTAATTGTTCACTGGATATTTAAATGGAGTTTATCTATTTGTCAATGAGTGGAATAATCTAGTACAGTTCAAACATACATATGTAAATGTTTTTATCATCTAGATATAATGATTTGAAGTAATCAGCCAAATTCTTGGAAAGACAATTTCACTTCTTTATATGTTATTATAGCCAACACCACAAAGGATTAGACCAGAACATGCACAGACATTAGAGAAATATGCTTGGGAATCATCCGAAGAAAGTACTATAGGTAAAGTATAGAAGTAACAGTTTTCACCTTGTAAAAGCTTAAGAAAATGCATGCAAATACAATTTATAAGAGAATGTTACCTTCCAAAAAAATAAAATAGACTAATAGTGTAATAGTAGATCTACATTTAATAGGAGAAAAGAGAACACAGGTTCAATTAAATATATGTGTTCATCATGCACAGTGAGATTAACATATTTGTTTTCTGTCCATAGTTACAGTAATTTTCTATTCATTTCATTTGCTATTCATTTCTTTGTTACAGCCCAGTTTTTGGATGAAGATGTTTTCCTTATGCTTCAGTCAGTTGTGGTAAGTTAATAACCAAGCACACATTTCCAAAGTGTCAGCATTGATGATGCTATGCAGGATTCAATTCAGTTTCTTTATTTTTAGAACTTTCTCTGTTTCAGCACATGTTTCAGTGGTTTTAGATCATCACTTACATACTGACTTTACAGTAGCTCTAAAAGTGACGTTCAAATTCAGAAAATCTTGGTATATCATAGATCACAAGAAACATTTCTGCTAGCATTATGCAATATATGAGTATTTGAACACTTGGGCAATTTGGTCTGTGAATGTTACCTGGCTTGGTGTGGGAAGTATCAGACAAACATGTCAAAGAATGCCTTGGTGACTTTTTATAAGGTTTCTGTATGCTGAAGTCAGTAAGACCTTGTTGGGGTCAAAGTATATTTGATTTAATATTTTATGGAAGAAATTGTAAAATTTATGTCAGTAATTTGTATCTATAATTTTGTGACTTACAACTAGCAAAGTAATTGTATTTAGACTTCAAACATTGCATAGAGGCTGTTATATTTTAAAGCAATGTTTTAAAATCAGACTATTTCTGATCAATTCTTCATTTCCAGATGGCATGTCAGTCACATGATCTAGAGGCCCTGCAGGCAATTCAGGTCGAACTGTGGCCAAAATTATCAGCAGAACAGAATGAACTCCTTCATCTGGTTATACAAGAGCTTGCCCATCCATCTGGAGATGGACTGTAACTTATGTATACCTCCTTTAACTTGTCATATTGGAGCTGGCCCATACATCAGAAGATGGACTGCAACATATATGCTTAGGAGTTGGCTCATCTACCAGTTATTGGACTGTACTTGCCCACAACTCCCTCGTGTGATACAGGAGCTTGTAGATCCATCAGGAAAGGTAGTGTGGATTGAGTACACCTCCTTCCAGTTGATCAGGAGAAGAGATGTTACTAAAGTACAACATACACTGAAATAATGTGCAATATTCATTCAAGAAAAAGTCATTCCATGATAGATAATGTATTTGTGATACGTTTAACATAGTCAGTATTTAGTTTCATACTTACTGTGCAATACTCACCATCTGTAGCTATTTGAAGACTGTTCACAGCAGAGAAGTATTTAACATGTAAGATGTTGTACATTTTTTTCTGGAAAAGTGCTTTTTGTATCAAGAGAGTTTACATGATTGCATTTTCAGTTGACTTTAATAGTTAGTCTATAATTATAATATGATATTTATTTTCACCAGGCCTTTAACCTTGTGATATGCAAATTTGCCTCTTTCAGAAATGCTTCATATTTTTCATATGGTGTATGAATCCTGTTTAATGAAGTCAAGTTTTTTATGCATATGAAAGTTTAACAGTTACGTGTACTTTAAGCTTATGCTGGCATTTGTATTATAATAATTTTTGTGTAGGTGTAACAGTTGAACTTACAGTTGTTTCCTGAGTGTGTTTATATAGAAGTTTGATACATTTTGTAATTTGTTTAACATAACTTGCCAGAACAAGTTAGTTTCAAGTGCTCACACATAAAAAGAGTTGCAATTAGGTAAACAAAGTAGAGAGATATTTTGTTTATGGTTTCCGACTACAGTTGTTGATATTTTGTTTTCATGTTCATTTTATAGACATTTTCAAGCAAGCTGCAAGTGGTTTCTCTTAGTTATCATCATTAAACATTTGAATCATTGTCTGAATATACTGTATTTGAATGGAAACTTGTAGCAACAAGGCAGTTTGCATGTTGACCATTTAACTCGACCAACCATCTGCATTGTGAATTTTACAGAAATAAACAATCTGAAATGTCTTCTGTTTGTTTTTACCAAAATAATCAACACAAAATGACAATTTGCTCCCATTTATGCCTTATAGTTTCAAGATATCTCAAGGCTTCTCCAATTCAGACAATATTCAATGACTGGATGCTTATAACACTTTCATTAATTTGAAATCAGAAAATAGTTACCTTATGTAAAATTAAGTAACCTTCTGGCCTGGGTCAGTTTTAACCCGGAGTAATGATTTGAACACTCTTTATAGAGGTCCACTAGATAGTGCTACATGCCAGATATCTTAGCTCTAGTAGGCTTTGTGGTTTCAGAAAATAAGATTTTAAGTTTGCCCTATATATTACGCATAATGTAAAATCAAGTGACCCCTTGGGACCAGGGTCAATGACAGTCTTAATTTGAAGAGTTACATATTTCTATTATATGATGCCCCTGACCACTTTAGCAAAGTTTCATTTAAATCACATTCAGGACACTAAGTTTGCCCTATATATTAAGCATATGTAAAATCTAGTGACCCCTTGGGACCGGGTTAAGTTTGAGTTTGTAATTTTTTTCCCCCGGGGGGGGTTTTTTATTCCCCCCCCCTCCCCTCCCCCCCCCCCCCCCCCCCCCCCCCCCCCCCCCTGCGCCCCCACTTACAAATTCGTGTCCGGACTGTAACTTTGTCATGCATTGAAGGATTTTAAAATACTTGGCACACATGTGTCTAGCCAACCCCCCACCCCCCCCCCCCCATATGTAAAACCCCCCCTCTAGTGTGTGGTACCCTTGGGGGGTGAGGGTTGTGGGGTCCCCCTTTTTTCCCCCCCCTCCCGCCCCCCCGCTTTGTCATGCTTGAAGGATTTTAAAATATAGGCACAATGACTAGCACGTTAAGCGCGTTCGCGTGCAAGACCCAGTCCCTAGCTAAGGTCAGGTCATACTGTTTGAGGTAATTGACCTGACTGTAACTTTGTATGCATTGAAGGATTTTAAAAAAACCTGGCAAAAATTTCTAAAAAAAAAAAAATTTTTTTTTCCCTGCAAGCCCCCACCCCCCCCACCCAGTCCAGCTCAAGGTCAAGGTCACATTAGAGTTTGAAGGTATGGCTTCCCTATATATGCATATATGCACACATTGACCCACCCCCCCCCCCCCCACCCCCCCCCCCCCCCCCCCTGTCCGGACTGTAACTTTGTCATGCATTGAAGGATTTTAAAATAGTATGGCACAATGTCAGCACATCAAGACGATGTGTCGCGTGCAAGACCCACATCCCTACCACAAAGGTCGGTCACACTTAGAGTTTATAGGTATGGAATCCTGTATATATGCATACTTTGTGTCCGGACTATAACTTTATTATGCTTTGAAGGATTTTAAAATAACTTGGCACAAATGTCAGCCTACGGATGTGTCGCCCAGACCCCAGTCCCTACCTCAAGGTCAAGGTCACACTTATTTTTTAAAAAAATAAAATTTTTATGCATGATTACTCTTCATGCTGGAAGGATTAAAAATTACATAGCACTTTATTGCCATGGAGAGGCGATTTTGAGGCCTCTTTTTGGGGGGTTTTTTCCCCTGTACCCTTTTATTGACCTGATGCCAATGATGCGATAACCTGCCCCCCTTTGTTGATGTCCAAGTATTTGTAACAAAAGATTCCACGTGCATTCATTTGTTGAAGGTAAAGTCAAATTTTGATTAGTATTAAGGTCACTTGATTGACACCAGGCATCAGGTTAATTAATTCAGACAAGAGTTACATCACTTTATTATATGATGCCCCAGACCACTTTAGCAAAGTTACATGTAAATCACATTAGAAGTTACTGAGATATATGATAGCTTGCATGCAACACTTTAACCAATGGTGCAAAGCAGGATGACTGCAATAATCTTCCTTTCTCTACTAATGGTCAATCTTAAATTACTTCAAGGTTCACAAAGGAAATTAATTGCATACTGTTATCACCGATTTTTCAGCATATCAAACTCAGACAAGTAAAAAATAAACAAACATCTCATACAGACTGAATATTTTAATTCCGTATAATGGAAATCATGTCATGGTAGTGACTTAACAGTAAAAATTCATAAAAACGTTCATTAAACTATTTACACCACACAATGACAAATATACATATAACAGCAAATATAACTGATAAAGTACTATCTTGTGTGGCAATGCTATATTACAGTTCAAGAAATAACAATATAATTTCATTACTGGCATATGACATAACCATTTGAAATTTAAAACAACAAAAATTCCTTGATTCTGACAAACAGGAAGAAACTTCACTTCATGAAAACCCTTTGTCAAGAAAGTGGTGGTTGGCATTCTAAACAGGTAGGTAAATGTGTCGGCTTACAGAAGGCACATGTAAACAAAAGCTTAGATCTCATATAAAAAGAGAGGTGTAGCCTTAGTTTTATTGAAAGGTTCAAGAGATCACTTTCAACTTTTCCTACAGTAGTATAGTAGAGCAAACATGACTGTTATTTGAGGCACTCAAGTTTTCCACTCCCCTGGTCATCTGAAATAAATTTATGCCAGTAATACTATGTTTTAGGTGTATATCCAGGTAGGGTAGAGCTTTTCTTGTTTGTCTGAACTACATCAAGACTTGCAGAGAACTTACTAGAATATTATCAGTAACCTGTATCACTAAACACTTCCACAATATATGATTTGGGAGAGTGGGGGAGGGGAAGGGGGAGGGGGGGGGGGAATATCATTGGATCATTCTGACTAACACATACTTTATCAGGAACTACCATGCGATAGAGCACAATGTTCAAACACCTGTACCAATTTACAGCATTACAGAAACATTGTGTAGCCAGACACACTCCAAGTTGCTGAACATGCTATCTGTCTTCCATTATCTACACAACATATTTTTTCAATTCTCAAATGTCATCAGGTAAAAGTCGACCTATGCTCATTATAATACATAATGTAAAGTTTGAACAAATATTAATAAAATCCAGCACACAAAATCGGAAACTCTAACCTCATTATCACCAATTGTACTGCAACATCAAATGATTCCCTAAGGTACAAATCAAATTGTATTTACTGAATATTGTTCGAGTTCATAGAAATTACAACTGGCCGTTCTGTCTAACAATCAGTAATTATATAAAATATACTTTGCACTTGCAACATTGCCCGACTAGTTGATTTTCTTTGCCCGTCTAATCTGATAATGGTTTTCAGTGTTAACAATAAATTAACATTAAATTTCACTGACCTTAAGGAACAAACATTTCATTCAAGCGTTATTTCCCTTTAAAAAATACAACAAATAGCAACAAAAAAATCTACTAGAACTAGCCACATTTCCCTTTGAACTTGCACTGCTTCAACCATGAAACATGAGAGGAAGCTTCCCTTTCACAGTACATGTAAGTGTACTGTGTGTGTACTGAGACAGAAATGACAACAGTTGCAGTACCATGGCTTTGTTTTGTGGTAAAAACACAGTAATCTGATGACTTAGATTGTACAAAATACTGAAATCAAAACTTGTGGTTATATAAAGCGATTACAAAATAAAATATTTGGCACTAAAATTACATAATAACATACATTTACCTGTACAAATTATCTAATATAATATTTCCAAGTACAAATGTACAAATAAAATTTAATATCTACAAAAAAATTTTTGAAACAACCTTGCTAAATAATTGCTAATCACTCCACATTTCTTTGCTAGAATTTTAAGTGTAACAAGTTCTTCAATACTTTGCTCATTTAAGCACTAGAGTATACAAATGCCTTGCAAAGTAAAGTCAATAACACAGAATTTTTAATCGATAAAACATAAAAAATTAAAATGTGTACAACAGAATGCAAAATAATGCAAGAAGCACCTCGGTATAATACATTCAAGTAAATGCATAAAAAATTGATAATCACTACACTAGATATCATCCCATCCATGGTATCTGGACAAATAAAATCAGAGCTGTCTACTTTATACCACATACATATGCATATGGCAAGGCATATTTAAGTTTTCAAACCTACATGGATCTATTACCAGAACATGCTTAAAGCATGCAGATTTCTTCAGACTTGGCCCCTAACACCCTGGGACCAGATGTTATCTGTATTTAAAGCCAGTGTAGATCATGATCAACTTGCACATCCTTACAGTCTGATTACAGTCTACACCAATGTACACTGTATTCTATACTGAATATGAACTCTACTCTGAATGATGCCTGGAAAGTTGAACAAAGAATGTTCATTATTAAAAATTGAGCATGGACAGGTTCACTTGGTAAAACTTCCAGTGAGATTTGTTGATAGATGTTGTACATCAAAGACCTGATAAAAGATTAAAGACAGTGATCAAATATAGTTCATTCAAGTTATAGCCATTTTTTAACAATCGCTAAAAATTATACGGTAGGAATAGATATGTACTGCCATTTTCTATTGTCTGTATTACATACTTGGTTAAAATCATATTTGTTTATACTTTGAACGTAAAACGTTTTCTACCTTATTTTCAAAAGAAAAAATTACAACAACAACTGCATCCTATGTAATCCTATTAGTTTCTTATATGAGCACGAGGTTCAGATCGAAATATCCGTCACTGAGGGTAACTGTTTTGGCGGGAACGAGGCTCTGCCGAGTTCCCGCGAAACAGTTACCCGAAGTGACGGATATTTCCATCTGAACCAAGTATCTCATGGAAGAAACTTTTTCTTGCATACCGTCCTGCACTTTGAAATAGATATTTAAAAACAAACTTACCGAAATGATGCATATAAAAACAAACATTCCTTAGATGTTATGTATGGGAAAGTGACGTCACATTGTTTATGACGTGACGTCACATTGTTTATAATGTTACGTCACAAGTAAGCACGTAAATCGTCTTACACGGCGGGGGGGTGTAAGATGAGATTTTCCAGCACTGGTAAAAACTGCAGATATCCCCATCTGGTATGCAAGAATGTAATATGTAACTTGTGTTGACAATCTGAATCACACAGATTGGTCTTTACATCCTTTGAACAAAGGGAACTTAGTATTACAACCAGTGAACACTACAGACTTTTCTAGGTGACAACTGAAAGTGACTAGATCATACAACCTTCACCTGATACAGAAATAAATTCATTTTTGTTGCATTTATGACCATAGCACAAAGTATTCTGAAAGTGGACGCATTTTGAAACAACCTTTCAAGTGATCAAAATGAATATAGAATTGAACATCTATAATTATAGAATTCTATAGTTACTGTATAGTTCTAATCACAACATTACAACTGTACTGACTGTCTCAGAAAAAAACACTATGTACACTCTGTCATTTTTAAGAATTTGCATTGGGCAGCCACAACAAGTGAACATTGAAAAACAATGCTACCTTAGCAACAGGTTTTAGTATCTCAACAAGACCATGCATTCATTATCACTTAATTTCAGGTGTAAAGTTCAACTTTTCATTCTTACAGACACTGAAATATTGTTACATACATTCCATAACACATGTAGTTAATAATAAGAACAAGTACATGTACATTCACCACCTGGTTTCAAAAAGATTTCAGCTAAATCTTCAAGTCTGAGGAAAAAGCAGATTTAAAGTAACAGCAAAGAGAACCATCAGCTTTCTTTAACATATGCACTATTTACATGTTTTTAATACTGTTAACAACTTTAACATGTCATATGGTTTCTCACATATTGTAATGTACAATAATTACCATAAAATGTCTGACATTTAAGCCAAGATTCTGTAACTGTTATTACTTTTATACAAGTCATTAGCAGATCACAATTACAAACAGCCACCTATATTCAGTGGTAAAGGCAAGTTTTATGGTACATATTGTATATTTAACATGGTTTTCAGTTACAGATAGCATAACATTGTGTAGAAATGTTACAGTCGGAACAGTTTCAGCAGCTATTGTGCCAGCACAGCAAGCTACATAGCCTGCTGCCCTTATACCTTGTTATACATGTATATGCCCTATACCTTACTTCAACAATAAAATGAACTTCTTGCTTGTTTACGCAGAAACAAAAAATATTTTCTTGCATATCGGATCAATGTTTTCGGTGATTTTACCCACTGCATTAAAAAATCTATTTTAAAGTGCAAAGCTACTATGAGACATTAGGTTCAGATGGAAATATATGCCACGTAAGATAACAGTTTTGCAGGAACTTGGTAGAGCCTCATTACCACCAAATCAGTAACCAGTGATGCATATTTCCATCAGAACAATGAGATCATAACACAAACTAACACTCTGATCCTTGAATTATGATTACTATGCAGGTGTAGTAAATAATTTCTGAAACTGATCATCTAGAAAGACAATTACATTGTGTTAAATGTCAAGTCTAACCTTTGTTTATTCCATAAAATACAAAAGAAATACTCTGGCCAATATCTACACAAGTGCCCCAAACATCTTTGGAAACAGGGCAGCCTTTTGGTAACTTATCAATACTTAATTTTTATCCATCAAAAATCCAACTTACATACAAAACGTACAATTGAATTTCATTTCACTAACTTGGTGACCATTATTTTCAACAAGATGATATCGGAACAAAGCTGTCCTATCCTAGATTCAATCTGATCTTGATCACACAGTTAAATGGAAACAAGCTAACACTAGTACCTCACATAAACTAAAACAAAGTTTCTAGCATAATCAATCAGTAACTTTTAACCTCAATTCATATTTATCATTCATCATTAAGAAAGTTTAAAAAAAAGAAGAACATAATGCCTATGAACACTTCCCGTCGTCATCATGTTGTAAATGTTGTTTGTTCATTCTTGGTAGACCTAAATTTCCTTTGAAATTAGAACTGTTTCATTACCAAGTTTAGAAAGCTTACAGCAAAATTTATACTATGGAAAAACATGGAAACACTTGCACAATCTTCATCTGAATAACAAAGGTTATAAACTGGCCCTAAAGATTAAACAGCGACTGTTCCAGCCTTAATACTCATGAGACTTGTTTCTCAACTGGAATGTTATTGTCTGTGTTAGGTACAGGTGGTAAGGGGCGTAGACCAAGAGAGCTATTATTGTCAATTTCTTCAAGTCGATTGCTGTATATATGAATTTCTGGGCTCTTTGACTTCTCGGCGGGTGTTCTGTTGTTTAGTTTATTGTCACAAAGAATAGGGGTAACATACATATTGGAAGCTTTTAAGTCATGTACACTTCCAGTGGCACCTCCTTTACAGTTTTTTAAATTATCAACACTACCTCCAGTGCTTTTTGCAGGACTGGCATCCCCACTCAGTCTATTAATTTCTCCCATACTGTTGCCTCCGCTCATTTCAATGTATTCATTTTCTTCTGTCTTCCTTCCCGTTATACTGGAACAGTATCCAGATGTTGCTCCCGATGCCTCACTCGGTGTATTTGACGTTAATCCTACACCAGCAAGATTTCCAGCAGACGATGCTCCTCCTGTGTATACAAGACGTGCTGTTTCAGATGTATTCAACACGTTATCTCTTTCAGAATGACTAGAATCTGCAAAGTTTCGTGCGTCTAAATTTGTGTCTTTGTTCACCTCGTCATACACACGATTGATCTCTACTGGGTCCAGATATATGTTGCTAACTGGACGAGCAGTTGATTGGTTGATATCAGTATTGCTGCTACTATCATGTGACTGATCACGGGATATATCCTGCATGATTGTTGCATAGCCTGTATTTTGAAATCTAATTGCTAGACGTTGATTTCTTTTCTGCTGTTCTCTTTTCTGGTGTTCACTGAAAATTACAAAGTAATTAAGCTTATACTTGATATTTTTTCAACAGTTAAATCAAAACAATATTATGCATGTACTAAAAGATTTTCAAATAGAGAAATGAAATACAATTTACTGAGAAAAAGTTAAAGTAGTGTTTCTCATTTAACAAGTTGTATTTACTCGAGTTTATCTACTTGACCTTACTTCATCAACAAGAGGGGCATGATGGCCATATATCGCTCACCTGGATACCATTTGCTATTATACAAGGTTAAAAACAGTGTTAGGTAGAAAACAAAGTACAGTACACATTAGCTTTAAAATCTAAAAACTAGGTCAAATGGGCAGGGCCTGTTTTGTCCCTTGGGGCAATATGTGCCATGGAGGCACAATTGTAACAAATCTTGGTAGAAAACCACAAGGCATTAAACAAGAACTATCTAAGCTCTGGGCCTCATGGTTTTAAACAAGAAGATTTTTCCATATTTTGGAGGAGAAGATTTTTTTAAAGTATTTCCTGTTCTGCATGGAAAGAAATTCTTTGAACATATTTGGGTGAGCTTCATGCAAGGAACATCCCTGCCAAGTTTCATCAACATTGGGTATTTGGTTTCAGATGAGATGTCATTTGAAGGAAATGGTGGACGGAAGCTGTATGTTGGACAGTGAGCAATCCTAAATAGCTGACCTGACACTTCGTGCCAGGAGAGCTAAAATTGACAAATAAAAAAAAAAAAATTGCTTTATAAACAATACATACTTGAAAGAAAAGGAAACTGAGAACCAGAACCTGTTGAACCATACAAACCTTTTTAAGTTTGGAAGTCATGATTTACAAAAAAAACCTTGTTTTACTAAAGAGTGCCACTGACTCAATTTTCTCATCGTAGTAAATTCAGCAACTTAATCAATTTTAATGAAATTTGTGCAATTTTAACTTTACGATGTTTATCCTAAATGAAAATCTTGATTCTCATGCTAAACACAAGTCTGAGATTATTCTTAGACTTCAAAACACAAATATTCTGCAACAGTATATCTGGGTAAAGCATGAAATTTTGTCTCGTATTATAATTTTAATTATTTGATAATTTCATCTGAATTAAACAAAGCTGGTCACAGATAAAATAGCTTTGTGTTCATAATGTGGGGATGTCACAAAAATGGCTTGTGGGTGTCACAAAAATGGCTTGTGGATGTCAAAAAAATCATGACCTGTATTGTACTACTGTAACAATTAAAAAATTCTAAGACTTATTAAGACCGTTTACTTATGTCAAGAAATGGTTGTGAAATTCTAAATACATGTATACCCAAAAGCCATTCAATTTTCTCAATTTTTTTATGTGGGAGATTATAAACGTCTTCAATGTTTTACCAGCAGCAGTTAAATGCATTCTTGGGTGTTTCAATGATTGTGCATTTTAGCAAACCAGTCCCTCTTAAAAATACTTCAAGTGCCTCTTGTTAGAGCTAGCAGCTTACTTCTGAATGGTTAGATTTGAAAGTGTTCCTATCTTCCCCTTTATATCAGACGTGTTCAGACTCTATACTTTACTTCCTCAGCTTTTTACCCAGGCTGCTATGAAATCTGATATTTTATATTGCAAAATAAAATGACATTTGCAGCATCTGAAGTAGGCACTTAGGATAACATTCCTGGCGGGGAATTCAACATAAACAGAGGTGAATTTAGCATAAACAATCAACTCATTAAATCCGGTTTCAGTTTCTGTTGTTTTTTTTTTGTTACTTCAATGTCACTGATGCAATCTTGGCCCATCTAACTGTAATTTTGTACGATAAAATGTTTATATAATTGTGTGTAACCTTCAAACCACACAATGAACCTTACTGTCTAAACTATGGCAATATTTTTGTCATAAAACTTCATACCAAACAAAATTAATGCCTCTGGAAATTTGTTCTGAAACCCATTATGAAGCTGATATTTATAAATATACTGAGATTTGTACATGTAGAATTCACTCTTTGCCTTTGGGTGAATTATAGACTAAGTTACTTTTCTACAATATTTCATACACTATTTCTACAATATTTCATGCACTATTTCTACAATATTTCATGCACTGTTTCTACAATATTTCATGCACTATTTCTAGTTTATTTTGTTTGTTTAATCATGTATTCAGTACGCTTGATTTTAGGGACTCGCTCTAGAACAAATCAGTAAAATTTTGATTAGTGAAATGGACATTTCTGTTTTTGGTGTTGTAATCTGTATGATATCGCATATGTGAAATTGTATTTTTGTTAATGTCAGTATCTCTTCTAGGAGTCTTATCCTTTGTATGAAAATAGGTCAGACTAGGATCCGGACATCGAAATTACTTTTAGTTTGCATCCAAAACTCAGTGAGTAAAGGGCGGCTCAAGTGATTATATCCGCCAAACCAGCCCTTTGTCCTTATTTTTCACTTTGTTAATCAGATATATTTAACTCTCAAAGTGTTCTCTACATAAGAATGTTGTTTCATGTGCTGATATGTCAGAAACAAAGATTTATGTATGATTCTTGTTTCCACTGCATTGTTTATCACCCATGTGCAGGTTTACATGAACTGTAGAATGGGATAGTGCAATGTACTTACTGTTTTCTGTACAGGAAATATACTGCAGCACATATTACAATCAGCAAGGCTATCCCTGCTACTATCAACCCAATCATAGCCACTGGAAATAAAAGCAGATATATATAATTATAACAAAACCTACAACATAATGTACTGCCACTCTTGATTAACTAGTAACAGAGAGTAATAAGATTTAGTGAACAACTAATCATGCCTTCATGTTTATTACAAGACTGTTGAACAATTATTACAGTCCTTATTAATTATTTCCATAAATTTGAATGCTCTACATGAATAACCTACATCAGTATACAGTAAGACCACCTGTATTAAGTGACCACCTGTATTAAGTGACCACCTGTATTAAGTGACTTTTGTATTCAACAACCATTTCAAATCCCGCTGTAACATTTTCACTGTGTAGATTAATAGAGGCAAGCAGAATAGCATGTGGGAAATTTTGAGGATAATTTTGCTGAAGATAATAACAGTTTTACATTAAACCAGCATGATATTGCCTGTGTTTTATATTTTCAGGGGTTTATAAGTAGCCTCGCCACCAGGCTAGATGATAGGATATTTTCATTATTCAAGCACTATATCTACTGACAGGGCTTGATCATCTAGCCTGGTGAAATCCGGCAGGCAAAAGAAATTCAATACCCTTGTTCACTTGAAACAAAACCGCTAACTGCCCATTAATTGACCAGGGAGAAATTTGCCTAGAGGGTCATAAATAAACATTGAGTAACAAGATCTTAATCACCAGTTCCAGGTACAGATGGAAAATCTTTTTCATTGGATTTTTGTATATCAAGAGTTGATTTCTGCAGGACTTATATTTATTGAATTAGCAGTAAAATCTATGATTTCTGTGTTTATTTAGATGCAAATTATAAGAAAAACAACAATATTATGCTATTCTGTAATGTTTTGATATTATTTAGATCTGTTACTATATAAAACAGGTTATTGTACAGTGGAATGAAGGATTATTCCTTAGTTTAGTTTATACTAATCTATTTTAGCTCGATTGTGAAGAAAGCTTGTAGCTTATTGAGTCACTCTCTAGTCCGCTTCCTGGAAAAAACCAGTATTGGTGTCATATGAGGAAGTACAGTCGTTATTCCTTGGCAATTTGTTTCAGAAAACATCATTAAATTTGAGCCCTAACACGAGAAAACCTGTATCAACATAAAATATTAGGCAGCAGTGAATTGGTAAAGAAGATGAGCAACCTTTTTACAGTATTATTCTGAAAATTTGAATAATGCAATCCTTATAACTTTGAACTGTTAAGCCCAGGGAACTCCGCCTCATATCCCATAGTTTCAATTTGGCCACAAGTTAAACATTTCTTTCAGTATTCCGTCAGCTCCATGTCCCCAAGCATCTGCGCAGCCCTAGATTACATTGCCTACATGAAAATCCCCGAATGGTGATGAGTTAAGCTTTGTGTCATCTAGTATCAACAGTGTATCTGATTACACGACTTTGTTAATATCCCTGCAACCCCAAACAATTAGCCCCCTGTCTCACTGTCAACACAGCCTCAGGTTGCTTTGCCTCTACATGTGTCCCCACTGAGATGGTGCTTGTTTTCACGGGCTTTGTTGATACTAGTGTTGAGGATACACCTCAGGAAGCGGTGTTACCTGCAGGGTCCATCTTGATACAACGGAATATGGAGCTTAGGCAAAACCTGCGGACACGCCGTAAATAGGCTTCAGGGATACTAGGGAATAAAAGGCAGATTTCACATGGCTCCTGGTAACAAGGATTACGGGTTAAGCAGGGTGCGTGTCTGGGTAAGCTTGGGGATAATGGGCTCAGTTCACCGGGTAACTAAACACGGATTTACCAGGACGCACAAGGATACTAGGCAGGGGCACGGAGCTTAATTTGCAACCAGTTAAACTTGGGGAAACGGGGCTCAGTTCTCCGGGCTGAGGGAAAACTACAAATGTAAGGGTCACGGGGTAAAGAGAGACTGTGGAGATTAAGTGCCACGGTGCCAACTTCACTGAGCTGCACAGCTAAACAAGGATGAGGGGCTTACTTCCTGTCCGTGTCTAGACTGTATCTTTGTCATTCATTGGGTATTTTGAGATTCGTAATGGCAACATTTAATGAATTTTCTGTAAGGACTTAAAACTTCATTACATTTTTGGCAGCAAAGGGAGTTAATTAAGAAATAGTAAATGTAAGGACTGAATGCCAGTCTAGGGTTTAAGGACAAACATTCTTTCAAATAACATGATCTACATTAAGAAATTGCCTACAGGATTTCACAAATATGAAAAGAGCCTTTCTCAGTTGGATAAGCTTCTAAAAAGCACTTGTCTCATATTCTCATGGATTTGTTTTGCTTTTCTCTAGATGAATGTTATTCTACATTTTAGTGCAGTTAATATGTTACATGTACATGTATGATTTACAGTATAGTTTATTAACCGTTCAAAATACTGGTTTACTGATGTAATAAAACAAATCTAATTTCAAGAGACCAATCTAATTAAGAGACAAATCTACTAAGAAACCACTTTTTGGCGGTCTCTTGTGTGGTCTCTTACTACAATGTTAACTGTATATCACATTCTATTTGTAAAAATATGAGCAAACTGTCACTATATTCTCTAAAGTCAAGTGGCAAGATAAAGGACACCTTTCATTAAGGAAAATTCCGCCTAATTTACCGGTAATAAATTATACCAAATTTGATGAGGACTTTTTCAGAATTCTAAAACTCTATAAAGAAGCATCACATTTTTACCTCCATCATCTCTCTCCACTTCAAGAGGTGCCCCATGGTTAACTTGAGTACCAGTGTATGTTGCTTTATGTACCATAGCTGAAACATTAAAAAAACATTTCATCAAATATTTACCAGTGACAAGCAATAAACCTAGTCTGTACTGAGATGACATCAACCTCAAAGTAAAATAGTCCTGAAAAAAAAATAGACCATAAGGAATAATGGCATGGAGAATGTCCATTAAACACCTCTCCAATAATATAATACAGGTGGGGTTATTACTTGCACTACAGTTCAGCACCTATAATGTACAAACTCTGCCACTCCTGCCTATACTGATAGGGAGAAAAAACTTATACAATGAACCACAGTTTGCATTCTGATGCATGCAATAAAGTCTTGAGTGCTATCTAACTGAGAAATTGTTTCAGGCATTTCATAACCTTGCGTCATTTGAAACTCAGTTTAAGACATGCACTTTCTTGCAAAAGATGTGGTATTGATTTCCTTATTGGACCCAGCTGTTTTAAAATTCTGCATTTTAAATGTTGTTGGTAATGGAAAATAACACTTACATCAAGTTACTAAGCAAGCCCTTGAAACTGATGTTATTATACCATCAGAGTCATTGCCAATTATTACAGTCAGCATCTACATGGTATATATCAAAACGTCATAACAAAATACAGACAAGTGAAATGTCACATCAGTCTGGTGAATCTCCCTGAGGAATACATAATTCTCAAATTCATATTTTATCATTCAGTGTTAAGTTTTTCCTATAGTTGGTCATCCTGGTGAGTCACCTGTCGTAATTTCTCCCTGGAAGCAAGAACTGGCATCATTGATGACTGGAAGAATCAATAGGAACAGCTCTTTAAAGCTGACTCACCATACCAAATACCTACCGTGTATGTATCACACATACTATATCTGCAGGTAGTTAGTTGTTCACAAGTTCTCCTGTTTTTTTTACAACTTCTAATTGCTAACCTGGTATTAATCACAACTCTTTTAATCATGAAAATACTGGTTGGAACTTTGTCAATTTATACAGCATCTTTCAACATTCAAGCCTTATCAACAAATGGAAGTCTGTACAAAAAAGATGAAATAAATGTTGATATGTCAGTCATGAATGTTGCACATCATTAACAAAATCCTGAATCAGAAAGAAAACAGGAAAATTCTACGCAAAATTTGAAATTCATGCAAAATGCTGCCAACTATAGAATATAAAATAAGAGACAGTCTGAAGGCAAATCAATACTGTAACCTTACTCATACAGTATCGTACAGGAATTGACATATATGATCTCATATCAATTACGGCAATTCTGGAAGCTTTGGGAAGCCATCTTGGGAATTCTACGTAAATAGAAATATCTTTCAAAGTATTCAGAAAACCTACGCAAATGTGCTGCTTTGCATCATTAGAGGAACCAAATGACTAACATTTCGTAACTACATGTTGACAGCTGAGTAACCTCACCACTAACATGGACTTGTCCTTTTAACTTGGCTAGGATCACTAATTGTTTAGAGGGGTGTTCACTGAAAAATTACTGACTTGCCTTCAGCGTAAGAGTTAAAGAAATGGAAAACATCTGTAAAAAAATGCAAAGACTGTTCACCCTGTGAAAATAATGTGACTACTGGAATAAGGTTTAGGGTAACATTTTCTTTTAATTCTTTAAAATTTAAAATATTAGGATTTCAACCAATTTTCTACTGCATCACTTCACTAGTCCCAAAGCATCACAATATTACTTTTTATAACCCTTTTTTCACATGTTTTATACATGTATATATAAATGTGGACCATATCCGTCGGGTACATCAGTTTGAGCACTGGACACAGCAACTTTACCATACAACCTGCTATGAAAGGAATGTAGCTATTGTCGACCTGAGTCCACCCAGAATAACCAGTGGCTCTGACCTGAGTCCACCCAGAATAACCAGTGGCTCTGACCTGAGTCCACCCAGAATAACCAGTGGCTCTGACCTGAGTCCACCCAGAATAACCAGTGGCTCTGACCCGAGTCCACCCAGAATAACCAGTGGCTCTGACCTGAGTCCACCCAAAATAACCAGTGGCTCTGACAAGCAATTACAATGACCTGCTTTTACTCTTTTTTCAAATGTACTTCATAAGATTTTGTAACCAAAACCTGTTCCTCCCGTGAGTTAACAACTTAACACTACTGTTTGGCTACAATTTTTTTACACAATCAAAAGTTTCACCTTTTCCGGATTCTTTTTTTAATGGCAGAATTTACCCACTTGTGACCTTTATGTTGGCAATCAGGTATTTTGCAAGAATCATGTTATTACCTGAAATATTTGGTAAGCTACTAGTGACTGCCTACAGAAGCAATTCTGCTTTGGTAAGCATTCCAAGTTAATCTATAAGCATGTATTGCCATGTAATAGCCAATTGTTACAAACAAGTTACCATATGTGTTCTTCATTAAGACCCTGCATGGGTTCTATGCCTCCTCAAATAACTGGTTGAAATTCTTACTTTATTAACAAAGCAGTAAATTATTACTGAGTACCACATATTTTGTCAAGTATTGCAGAGTTATTACAATGTCCATAGATTTTTTTAAACACTTAAAAATAAGGATGACTACCATACTAGTGATGCTGTTAGACCACACAGGGAAAGCTGCAATTGTGGTTTCTTAAGACAGGTGGTCTCATAACTCAGGTTATCATCTTAAATTACAAAGGAGGAATTGAAAGTGGTTGCATATGTCGGATTGCTGCTCAACTCAGGTGGTGGCAAGGACAGGGTGGCTGTATTTAACTGACTTCTAAATGATCTGCAAACAGAACCTGCAGCAGAGCAGACAACTCATTTTTTCAATTTTGTTTCTTTGCCAATTTCCAGTGCCACAGCTGTAACAGTGTGGTGGCAATGTCTGTTCATGTCACACTTTTATCTGCCATTTTGCTTCTGTCAGAACTGATAATAATTATATCACAGTGTTTCTGAGTAAACTGGAAATATTTTCCCATGAGTAAAATATTTTTCTTATATGCAATCATCTAAAAATATACTCATATTTAAACTGCAGCTACACTATGGCCTAAAGAAAGTTATCAATTACAAACAGAAATAGATTATAGAATGTGTTTCCAGCCAAAACGGATTTCGCAATCAAAATTTCTTCTTTAAGAATCAGAGGTATGAATCAGACAGTGCCTAATAAAACGTTCACAAGAAATAATTGATCTTTCGTATGTTCTGGCCTATCTCCCATTGTACATTTATATACTACTACATCAGATGCCAAACAATCAGTTTTCAACAAATAGTAAAAGCCTACGCAAAATAACATAATATTGGAGGTCTCACATAAATTATACACGGCAATACACTTGAAGTGGAACTTGATGACTAGGTAGTCGTATAATACATACTAAAATTTCTATTGTTCATATTTGTTTGACTGGAAATTGTGCTTATTTTTTCCTTAAATTAAACTTGTGTAATTGGAGACTCTAAGAACAATATTGAGTTTACATGTATATACAAACAGAATGTTCGTGACATTCCTTCACAGTAGTATCTAGACAAGCTCTATATAAACAAATATGTACTAAGGTCCTTCAGATGGGTTTGTAATCATGAATAAATGAACAGGTTTAATATTTTTAAGTCCAATGTATGATAGATGTACCTTATTATTAACAGATTTTTCCTGTTAGTTTATACTAATTTATTTTAGCTTGATTGTGAAGAAAGCTTGAAGCTCATTGAGTCACTCTCGAAGCTGCTTCATGGAAAAATCAGTATTGGTGTCATATCATGAGGAAGTGCGGTTGTGACCCCAGTGGGGCTCAAACCCGCAACCTTCGGGATGAGCGGCAGACACCTTAACCTTTACACCACTGCTCCCCAATTTTTCCTGTTTGATGCAATTCTCTTTTTACATGAGGTCATCACCAAACCTCTTCGTAAATAATAAACTTCTCTTTGGTAACAAAGGGATCCTTCTAAAAGTTCAGTGAAAGAAACAATTTGTATGAGTCCCCTTGAACTGAAACCTGATCTGATTACTTTCATCATTGAAAGGCTAATGACCCCAATACCACATCATAACATATATTAGTTTCAAACTGATCTCAATGTAATGGAAAACTGATGTCAAACAACATGAACACAATCACTGCAAGGAAATGTAATCAGGCCAGGCGCTCATACTAAGCAATAAACAAGGATTATTACTTTTAAAACACCTCGGCCCATCCTTGTACATGTGGTAATCATCAACCCTTGACCTTGAAAATTGTTTTGAGTATGCTGTAGGTACAAAGTTTTAAAAGATGTCATGGTAAAGATTCTGCGGTTTTCATTTAATATTTTATACAAAATCTAACCTTGACATTTACAAGATTTCATTTTATCTGACAAAAGTCAACAGTATGCCTCTCAGTGAACCTGTCTTGACCATACATACAACTACATCCTACTAAATTAATTATGACAGTTTAGGCTAGTGCTCTGCAGTAAGTAATCAGATTTCATTACAGCCAATCCTTTTATTTTTGACAACTTTCTTTATTCTCTGCCCACCCTACATTGTGGGCAGTAGCATTGATCAAGGTGTAATATCCTGTCAAATAAAATTAAATTTCACAAGCAGTCAATGTTTACTCCACAATTTGTCATCTTTTAACCCCTAGCTTCTAATTCATCTAATAACGTATTGATTTTCTCAAATATACTTCCGATAACAGTCTCAATCTGAAAATTAAAAACATGAAGCTTTTTTTCATTTTCTATCAATCAGCGCAATTGATAATGGATTAAAACCATATGCATCAAGTACAAAACAACAGAAAATTGAAAAGAACTGCAATTTCTCCTTATTGAACTCACTGCTAAAGACATGTTATCTCACAGTACTGGTGTATGGGATTGCCAGATAAAACAGCTACAGTGTTATTTAAGGTCAACCAAAGTTTATGGCTCAAGTGCATTCCACAAAAACCTACAGACATATCAGGTATTTCAACTCACACATGGCTAGACTGATGGTTTTTTTGTTTCCTGAAAACATATTTAATCTTCCATGTTGAAGCATTTGATGTTAAACCATCTGAACCACTTAGTGATGATCTGCATTTATTAAACAACAGTTTCTATGAGACATAAGGCAAAATGGACACACGACCAACACAGATCTTTCTTCTTATTGCCCAAACCTGCTTATACCAGTACCTCTTTCTTACATGAGCTTCACAGTATTTGATTAGAATGTAACAGCAAGTGCTTGAGGAGACAGTTCTGATGTATAAAATCTGACTACATGTACTTTAGGTAAAACTATTCTGCTTTTTGCAGGTAGCGTAGATCATGATCAGTCCGGACATTTGTTCGCTGTTCAGTCAGTCCATTTTAACTTAACTTTAACTTAAATACCCCTAAGAATTGTAAATGTTCCTGTTAAAAAATTGAAAGATAAAAAGTTTAGAAGTGTCACGCTTAAAAAACAGTACTATGAAGTAACTGAGGAGAAAGCATCTACCCACTGTAGGACTCGAACCAATAACCTTCTGCTTGCAAGACAGACAATGTAACCAACTGAGCTAACCAGGCTCCTGGTTATTCAAAAGCCAAGAATCACTACACTTCTCCCCTCTTGAATTTTGAAGGCTTTACCATACAGTGGAACTGTAGAGCGGGTCATGAACGATCACCCCTAGAAATAATGCTGGCTCATAACCTGCTAGATAATTAACTCCACAAACTAAGCCGGCCAACTGATCCCCTTTTAACCTAGTCGCCACTGAAGTAACTTTCAGGAGAAAACACCTACACAATGTAGGATTCGAACCCACAATCTTCTGCTTGCAAGACAGATGCTCTTACTAACAGTTTCCATGCTCCTATATAAAATTTCATTCATTTCAATCTCATGATTCAAACTGGACATGTTCTGCAACTGGGCTCAGACTTTTCTGTGACGTCATTAAATTAATGTTAAACAAGACACAAGTACCAGTAATGATATTAGAACCCTCTTGTGTTCATCATCACATGATGCTTGACAAAACCAAATACCCTCTAAAGGTTCAGATGACACAATGAACTTGCTGTTTAAAATGGTGCACTATACCATGTAAGTGCAAACATCTTTAAAAGATACTTGACAACAATCAAAGGAGTGCATTATTTTCAAAACAAGTTTTCAATGTAATGATTCAGTGTCACTTCTTGAAACTGAACCACATAAAAAGGAATCTATCAAAACGGATGAATTTTTATGGCAAATCTTCTACAAGAAATTTAAAGATGCAATACAACCTATCAAGTGTCAAGTTGTCAACGTGCACATTTAAATAATAAAGTGATTTTGGCGAATACAGTGACTTTTGTTCAGTTACATTCAAACCTGTGTTATACAGTCAGCCTGGGTGGGATAGAGGGTGGGATGGGGGGTGCGGATGGGTGTGCTGATGGGGATATGGTTGCGGTGGAATTGTTCATTTAAAGCAGGTGTATCTTAAGGTAGCTACAGACCTCTGCTGAAATCTCAGATCCTTCTTTTCAAAAACACCAAACATCACTGAACTTCAAGATTTTGATGTACCAAAAACACTTTACATACTCAAGGTTAACTTAGATCAAGCTAAAAATATTATCTCTAATTAATGTGTAAATGAGGTATATGTTGACCTACTATGCACAGCAAAGTTACCTAATTTCACATAAGACCTAAACATATTTCATATGAAAATCATTCTGATATAGTTTCATGAAGACCTAGTCAACAATGGCACTAATAATAGAATCAACCATTCAGCTACTTTCATCAACCATTATGGCCCAGTTTAAAATTTACCTGGACTATGTTTCATCAATATCAATAGAAAATAATGATTTCTTGCCTTTCTAAAAGCAACATATGGCTTCCACAAGGTTTACTTTAACTTAAAAAAATAAATATGTTTTTCTTTTAAAGAAATTGTCCTGTTCTATGGTCTATAGCACCAACTGGGAAGTATGACTGGCCAATTTTTCAATTTGCCTCCCAAAAAAGCTGAAGCCATGAATTGTTACTGACAGACCGGGCATACAGACATTGAAAAAACACTGATTACAATAGGTCACTCTCTGCTACTGACAGACAGGGCATACAGACATTGGACAAACACTGATTACAATAGGTCACTCTTTGTTACTGACAGACAGGGCATACAGACATTGGACAAACACTGATTACAATAGGTCACTCTTTGCTACTGACAGACAGGGCATACAGACATTGGACAAACACTGATTACAATAGGTCACTCTTTGCTACTGACAGACAGGGCATACAGACATTGGACAAACACTGATTACAATAGGTCACTCTTTGCTACTGACAGACAGGGCATACAGACATTGGACAAACACTGATTACAATAGGTCACTCTTTGCTACTGACAGACAGGGCATACAGACATTGGACAAACACTGATTACAATAGGTCACTCTTTGCTACTGACAGACAGGGCATACAGACATTGGACAAACACTGATTACAATAGGTCACTCTTTGCTACTGACAGACAGGGCATACAGACATTGGACAAACACTGATTACAATAGGTCACTTTTGCTACTGACAGACAGGGCATACAGACATTGGACAAACAATGATTTCAATAGGTCATTCTTTGTTACTGACAGACAGGGCATACAGACATTGGACAAACACTGATTACAATAGGTCACTCTTTGCTTCTGACAGACAGGGCATACAGACATTGGACAAACACTGATTCCAATAGGTCACTCTTTGTTACTGACAGACCAGGCATACAGACATTGGACAAACACTGATTCCAATAGGTCACTCTTTGCTACTGACAGACAGGGCATACAGACATTGGACAAACACTGATTACAAAAGGTCACTCTTTGTTCACAGATGCTTGGGGTCTGAACCTCACCCCCTTAGGCCTGACCCTCGCACCTGCTCACTGCAGTATCTTTAAATACATCCTACAACTGCGTGTAAGCTAACCAATTACAGATGCAATTCCTTATTCTACTTACCTACTGATCTCATGTTTATAGTGACAATGTATATAAATACAAGATTTGAAACAAATCGATTTGCTCTATCACATCTCACCTATACTGTTTATGTCATTTTCTGCTTTAAAATTTACCGCTATAGCCATATCCCCGCTGTAAACATAATGGTAGCATACGCCATTACATATACTGATTACAATGGGAAACTCTTTTTTTATAACTTCATGTATATACTAAATCTGATTTGTGCAGAAGTGACAGAAGTTTTTTTCCTCAAAATTCTTTTAATTCAACCGAATTCGATGCAGTTTGGGGTGGGATTTTATTCAGAAAAGTGTTTTGCTTTGGAAAAACCGGTTAGTTATTCCTTACTTTCACACATGCCTTAAATATGCAATTGCAGTTTTCAGTTGTTTCAAATCTTGTATTTATATATGTTCCGTACAACATGGGAGAATAATAGATTGGGTCGCGAGTCCATACCACAAGCATCTGTGTCTTTGTTACTGACAGACAGGGCATACAGACATTGAAAAAACAATGATCACAATAGGTCACTCTTTGTTAATAACAGACAGGGCATGCAGACACCGGACAAACACTGATCACTATAGTTCATTCATTGTTACTGACAGACAGAGCATACAGACATTGGACAAACACAGATCACAATAGGTCACTCTTTGTTAATAACAGACAGGGCATACAGACACCGGACAAACACAGATCACAATAGGTCACTCTTTGTTAATAACAGACAGGGCATACAGACATTGGACAAACACGGATCACAATAGGTCACTCTTGAGCACATGGTTGTGCTAATGACTCCAAACAATAGGTTTACACAGATTCAACCAAAAACAAGTGACAGGAAATTGTCACAAAACCAGGTTTTCATTTTCCAGTCTGCTGGCCGAGCGCAAATGTGTTTTAAAGTCAGTAGATATACATAATGTGAAAAAGAAACAAAGGTCTTCTTCTATATATTACATGTGTAAAAAAAGCAAAGGGCCATAATTCAGGCAAAACTGATCCAAACACAAAACCCAGACAATATGCACAAGGGCACTTGATGACAACAGTTGTGTGAGAGTTTGGTTTAAATATCTTGAGAAATGTTGGAGGAAGTGGGCATGTGACAGTATTCTTCTATATATAACATATGTGGAAAAAAAGCAAAGGGCCATAATTCAGGCAAAAATTATAAAAAAAAAAAAAAAAAAAAAAAAAAAACTTGCTCTGTGTGGGGTTTGAACCGCTGGTCTCATGAGAAATTTTGTCATCTTACTGTAACAGAATACTCCAACGTATACAGGACTGGTAATCTATTCTAAAAATAGACAGTAATAACAGAGTATTCTCCCTTTTATAATAACAGAGTATTCTCCCTTTTATATATACTTAAATAAGTACCACCTGATATCATAAACTTGTCTGGCCCCGAGTTCAGTCTGGCTGTAAGCCGGATTGAACATACGTCTCCCTAAAATACCTTCTCTATTTTTAACCTGTTTTTAACAATATACTCTTTTCCATTACTTTTATATTCTTTATTTCAGCTCTTTTACTAACATTCTTGTCAGTTGACGCGCGTCAAGTCTAGGTCCCCAGCAGGGGTTTGACTATATGGAAGATAGATAGATAGATAGATAAGGAGACACAAAATTGCTAACGGACGGACGGACGGACGACCAGGGGCAGAACATTATATATTCAAAATTCTTTAGTTCACAATTATAGTTCTGTGAAAGTTTGGTTGAAATCCCTTGAGAAATGTAGGAGTTGCACACAGAAGAGTATTTCTCTATATATATTACATTATGTGGAAAAAAACAAAGGCCCATAATTCTGTCAAAAATGATCAAATCACAAAACCCCGACAATAATCGCCAGGGCACTTGGTGACAACAATTCTGTGAAAGTTTGGTTGAAATCCTGTTGAGAAGTGTAGAAGGAGTTGCGCACAGAAGAATTACATGTGAAAAAAAAACAAGGGCCATAATTCTGTCAAAAATGACCAAATCACAAAACCCGGAATATATGCGCGCAGGGCACTTCATGACAATACTTCTGTGAAAGTTTGGTTGAAATCCGTTGAGAAATGTAAGTGTTGCGCACAGAAATAGACATGTGACAGAAAAAACACAAAGGGCCATAACTCTGTCAAAAATGACCAAATCACAAAACCCCGACAATATGCGCCAGGGCACTTCATGACAATACTTATGTGAAAGTTTGGTTGAAATCCGTGAGAAATGTAGGAGGAGTTGCGCACAGAAGAAATTGTTTACGCCCGCCCGCCCGCCCAGCGCGCCAACGACATACCCCAATCTAATAACCAGGATTTTTCCTTCGGAAAACCTGGTTAAAAACTTTAAAAAACTACAAAAGTACCTTCAAGTCCTTGACACCACTGGAGTACTACTCACAGGGCATGGGCTTAGCGCATTAATGTTGTATTTCCTTTCTGTTTGGTGACTTTGCTTTCTATTTCAACACCCATGACACATACAGCATTATTTTAAGTTAATAAATACAAATATACTCACGGAACTGGCATATAAAGTTGTATTCATAAGGATTCATATGACAGTGGTAGTCATGCCATTTCCAGTTATCACTGCGTCGCATACAAGCACAGTTCTCTAATGACAAGAGGCCAAAAAATTTACTTGGTTCTCCAGGTGACCAGTACTTGTATGTCAAACTTTTCCCTTTAAAATACACAATAGTACTCTTTTGTAAGGAAAATAAAAAGCTTTCTATACAGTTTCTGCAAGCAAATCAACATTTATTTTATGGTCATGATGGCAGGAATATCACTGGAAATGATTACATATATATAATTGTTAAACATGTTACTTGCTGATGTTACATGTTGTTGTAACTCAACAATTAGGCAAGATATGCTAGTAGCTATGGTGCTATCACCTTGTACATTCCTTTAATGACTAATAACTTTGTAGGCAGTTTGAATTCACTTTGAATGCTTTAGTGTTATGTCCACGGCAAAAATGATAATTAAAAAAAACAATGTATGGCTGAGTTATCATTTATCCATGCAATGTACTCAATCTTTTATAAGCACTTTGAATAAATTCACTACTGTAGTTTTAGAAGTACATGTAAATGCTTTAGACAAAGAAATGCAAAAAAATATAGAAGGTAAGTGACTCAACAAATTTGGTAAGGACAGTTATGGTTCTTGCATACCGTAAAAAATGTACTTCTTCTAAGTCCTCTTGAGTTCATCTGTGCTTTTAGGTTAACTGATGACTTGTATACATTTTGAATAAACTGCTTATCATGTGAAAGCAAAGTTTTTACATGCAACGATAAAAGGTTCTACGCCACAGCTATAATATACTGATCTTAATGACTGCTAGTTTAAAACAAACTGACACAAACTAGAACTGTCACAAGACTGACGAATTATACCCCCACAATACAGCTTTGTCACAGAAGTATGGCAACCATAAGAAAGGAATGGCCACAAGGACAAGCGTAAGAAATAGAAACCATTCAAATGTTCCAAGTAAACCGTTTTACTGTAAACCATTTTACTGTTCAGGCTCACTGTGACCTTGACCTTTGACCTACTGACCCCAAAGTCGAACTTGACCTGTATTTCATGATGCTACAGCTGGGTACCGAAAATTATTTAAATTGGTCAAGCCTTTCATGTGTTATCATCCGGAAACTGTTTTACATTACAGTTCAGTCACTGTGACCTTGACCTTTGACCTACTGACCCAAAAGTCGAATCTGACCTGTATTTGACGATGTTACAGCTGTGTACCGAAAATTATTTAAATTGGTCAAGCCTTTCATGAGTTATCATCCGGAAACTGTTTTACAGTTCAGAGTCACTGTGACCTTGACCTTTGACCTACTGACCCCAAAGTCGAACTTGACCTGTATTTCATAAAGTTGCACGTGTGTACCAAAAATTATTTAAATCAGTCAAGCCTTCCATGAGTTATCATCCAGAAACTGTTTTACAGTTCAGAGTCACTGTGACCTTGACCTTTGACCTACTGACCCCAAAGTTGAACTTGACCTGTATTTCATGAAGTTGCACGTGTGTACCAAAAATTATTCAAAAGGGTAAAGTCGTTCATGAGTTATCATCCGGAAACCATGAAAACCAACAGACCGACAAACCGACAAGCTCACTCCTATATACCCCACCCAAACTTTGTTTTGTGGGGGTATAATAACAGTCTGTATGCATTCCAATGAGATTTATTTTTATAAAACTTTTACTTACTATATATTTCATTAGGTACTGTAAATGAATATTAAACTTTACCATTTGTCCATTCCCATCCTTTGCCCCTGAGATCACTGGCACCAATCCATACTCCATTGTTTGACCAGCCCAATTCTCGGGAATTCAACACCATTTTTATAAAATTCATTGTCCCCTGATTTTCGACATACAGCATTTCTCCTCCCATACTCCAGCAGGAAGTCCTCGCCTCATCCCAGTACTTCTCCACATCAACAAACAGGTAACATGTGTTGTCATTTGTTGCAACATAGTAGCGGCTTGATCGAACCTTTACTGGGCAATTTTCCCTTTCGTAATTAGCTAAAGAAAATAAAAAAGGCACATCACTCAATGGTTGCTCCCAGGTAACAGCTGAATGTGAACTTGTAGGGTCTCATCCCTTTGCATGGCTTCCCATGTCGTTCATTACTGTTTAGAATTGTCACTCCCAAGTGAAAAATCACTCCAAAGTGAAAAATACCATGGAAGTGGCATTTCACATTCTGTGACCTTGACTTTCAAGGTGTGGACTTTTTTCTTGAGCACAACACTAAATCTCCATGTGCTGAACAACTGAGCCAATTTTACAAGAGATACAGTCAAAACAGGAAATAAAGGGAGATAATTAAAAAATAAGGCAATATAACGTTATGGTTCTTGGGCACTTCACTTCCCTTTCTGTTTCATTTGCTCTCACTAATATATGGCAATATACGGTTATGGTTCTTGAACACTACACTTCCACTGAGTGTCCTCTCTCATTTTATGCAATTTGAACCAATTTATTTCAATACTTAAGGTCTCATTTATGCTCCAGACAAGGAAAAGTAGCAAATGAATTAGGCAAGGTAGAGTTATGGATCTTGGACACAGCTCTTCTCCCTCATTGTTCTTTATCACTGTATGAAGTTTCAAGTAATTTAGAGTTATGCTCCACACGAAAAAGTAGGGAGGGGACAGTCGATTTCTATATGCCATCCTAAATTCCTTTAGGGGCATTAAACAGGAACACATGTGACAACTTCTCTGTTCAATTTACCTCAATGTATACTTCCTTGTACTGTAAGAAGACTTTTATTCCAAAGAGAATGACTGTGCATATTTCATAATTATCCCTATCCCGGTTCACCATTTGGATCTAATACTTTTAATAGTTGTCAAACCTTAGAAGAAAGCAGGTCGAAGAACTATCTTGCTGGCTTCAACGTCAAAATTAATTAGACTATCCCAGAGTGAGAAGGGGGAAGGGCTCCCCCAAGATAACATCAACAGTAACAGGGCCTACTCTAAACAATCAACTTTGATATCATTACTGAGAGGTAGGGGACAGGCATGTTCAAAACAAGAAGGCTATGTTACAGGAGGGTGGTTATTCTTGTACATTATGCTGATTTTGCTCATTTTGTCAGAGGAAAACATGTGTTGATTGGAGATTCACACGCCATTATGATCAGATTTCATGTATGCGCATAACAGCCTCAGGGCCATTGTAAACAATGGACTTGTTCTCAAGTCTCTTACAGGCAGATTTTTTTGCTTGATCGTGTTTTTTATCAAATTTTGTCAGTTTTAGTAGTGACCTTACCTGTGAAATATAATTATACCATTTAATGATTGAAACACTAAATCTTATCGCCTGAGCAGTTTCATAGTACAAAATAATTACGCAATTGGAAAAAAGTCGACCCCAGCGTGGAATTCTAACCCATGGCCCTCACGAATATTGAATGATTACCTTTAAGCAAACTTATGAGTGAGAAAATTAGGAAGAAACAAATTGTGTGGCCATCGACTTACAGCACACGAACTGATGAAGTTTGGACACCCCAAAAATCATTTTATAAAACACCCTGAACCAACTATCAGTACGCTTAGTATTCCTATTTCTCATTATGGTCAACAATAAAAAGACCAATTTTAGACTAACCAGAACTACAAACTTCATGTGACTGTGGTCATTCCAGTATCTGTGGTGCTGTAAAAAATTCTACAAATAATCTAAACATTTGTAAAGGAAATCTGTACAGTACAGCAGATTTATGTATTTGTATCTAATAATGATAAACAGAGCTTAATAGAGCTATCATCATTACTTTTAGACGTAATATCGCCATGTCCGAACACTACTAAAATCGCCAAAAAGAAACAATAAAATCGTCAGATCGTTTAAAAAAGTTCTTTACCTGCTATTAATTCCAAAGAGTTATAACACAAAAATATTATGACAACAACACTGTGTATATCCATAATCTTGGTAACGCTACAAGTGTTCCTCAGTTCTGTTCATAACTTATCGGTATGATGATGCGAATGAATGTAGGTCATGACAAGTTATTCAGTGGTCTCACATACCCTTCAGTCAGGGCAATAGTGAGAAATCAAAGCACTGAAAGTACAGATTGGCGGGAAATCCGTAACGATAATAATAATAATAATTAAGAAATAATCTATGGCTTGCAGTGCTTTATCGAAATTGAAGCATTCCCCGGAGGTGATGTGCCTGGCGGAATAATTCACGAGGGCGAAGCCCGAGTGAATTATTACGCAGGCACATTACCGACGGGAAATGCTTCAATTTCGATAAAGCACTGCAAGCCATAGATTATTTCGATTCTCATAAGCCGAATTCATGAATACTGTTGTAACTACTGCGGACCTTTTTTCAGTTCGGCGGTAATGTGTAAAATAGTATAAATAGTGGCTGTTGGAAGTCACTCCCCTATTCGGGCAACTAGTCAAGATATCATACATAACTATATGATACAAACTTATTTTAGTTTAATCATCTAATACATAAAATATAAAAAAATACCCGACTGTGACATTATGTAGAAGACGTCAGATTCAGACCCTAGCAAAGCAGACAATCGATTTAAATGCTAACCGTTAATCTGAACTGTACAACGTTTTAACGTGGAGTAATGACGTCAGTGTGGTGACGTCAACGTTTTCATTCATTGTTTTGTCTCCCGGAATCAAAACATTGTATGACCTAAATCCTGAATTGTTTTGGCCTTTTTAAAGGAAAACAAGATGAAGGTATTCTAAGGCTTACTTGACGCAATCACATATAATATTTAGGTTCTTAAACACAACTTTTTCATGCGACTGACGTATGTATAAAGATATAATTTCTCTTTCTATATTTTATTTTATGCGCGGGAGTAAATTAGAAAAGTCGGAAGGAGCTACTTCCATGTCCGAAACTCCGCCTTCTTTTCCGAGTGCTTTAATCATATTAATGCACTCGAATTGACTATAGAAATATACCATAGGCATATTAGAATAATAACTAATAACAACACAATCTCATTATAATATCGTTTACGAAAATACTAAAGAATTGAAAGTTCAATGTCTGTCTAAATAAAAAAATATTTAGAAAATAAAGTAAAATCGTAGGCTATCAGGGGCGTAGCTAGACCTATTTGTAATGTACACACAGCTTTTGCTGGGGCCATGGGGCCGTATGACCCCCAGTGGGTCCAGGGCAAAGCGGCCGGGGCCTCCGGAAGCTCTGTGGTTTTAGCAATTTCTGAACAATTCAGATGCGTTTCCAAGAACCTATGTATCTATTGTATACGACACAAACGTTGATATGAAATGAAATTACAAAACCGTCAAACTTTGAAAACCATGGCCCTTATGCAAACTCTCTAGAAGCCCGCTCCCCACTGTTAGTGGGACCATTCTTCGTTTTATGACTTGTTATTAATCATAAGGAATATAAACATGTAGAAAAAGCTAAAAGCTATCACGGCGTTTATTCAAATAATTAAATCATATTCTAAGCATACATAGTCTTGCGTGTCCTCAAAACGTAAGACCAAACGCTAGACTCTTTCTTTTCTTGAATATGTCCACAATAATCTTTGCATTAACTCAATGTCCATATGCATGAATGTTCACAAGTCCAATACGCGCTGTAGTCAGGCATCTTCAACCGCCTCGTGCTATAATTACTGACGATTTACGCAGAGTTCTAGTACATGTATAGTCATTTTGGAGTTTAAAAACAGTCCATGCATACAGTAATTCGTTCGCAGACGAGTTTGGTTTTGAACTTTATACAATTTCATTTTTGCTAGACTCCAATAAAAGATCGAGTTTCAATTTTTTAAGCGTTTAAGTGACAAGCGGTCTGTTAACTTATATATGATAAGGCAATGTAACAAAACTGTACAATATAATTTATTGTGTTTCCGATATTGTGCAGGCGTAAAAGTGTGAATTAAAAGTTACAGTATATTTTAGTTCAAATAGATTTCATTAAATATTCTGACAATTTTTGTTCAATATTTACCGATTACTCCAAGCGTTTTGAG
>JAFMSR010000002.1:249535-354915 GCA_022818135.1 Saxidomus purpurata | reverse complement strand
TAGCTTGATAGCAAAGTGTGTCTAACCCCCTCACATATATATACTGTTATATGGTTGAAATGGACGTTAAAACACTCAAGTGTGTTACTAAAGCAAGTTTACAACAGCTTTTTGCCTATTTACGCCCGCTCCTGTATTTAATCAATTTTAGAAGTATTTTGCTTTGAGAAACATGCCATGCGAGTGAACAAAACTTGAAATTTGACAAGATAAAAGAATGAAACATTGTAAGCCTATTAGTGCACATAGGTTTCCACTAATTCCGCTGTAGGGCTGCTTTTTCTGCAAACATTTTTACTATGTACATCAAAGCAAAGTTTGAAATCAATGTCCAATCCAACATCGTCACATGAAACACAATACCGTTGTAGCGTTATTTCCACCAAAATGCTTGCATTTGATTAAGAAGAAACAAGTCTTAATACTGTACCGTAAAAGTAATTTCTCAGGAAGAAATAAATACTATGTTATAAATGTGTTACTTACATAATTTTTTGTCATAGGTAAACATAAACAAATTATCTTAACGATTAATTTCCCTTTGATTAGTCCCGGCCGACCCTGGGATATCTCCCTGGGTGAACTTGCCAAGACTCCTGACAGGTGCAGGTTTAAGAGAGACAGATGCAGATACAAGGGAATCCGGGAACTAGAGGTACTAGACCCTAGCTCTTTTACTAATAGACCCCTTGGTTCTTTTACATGCCCGGCGTATACCACCGATACACGTGAGACTACCTCTGGGTTTGTAACCAGTTCATCTCTAGATAGGTGGGAAACACTGATAAGCATTTCTGAAATGTCCCGTGCCTCGGCCAGAATTCGAACCGGGGACCTCCGGATTGGTAGTTAATCACTCGACCACCGCGCCACCCATTCTTAACGATTAAACAGTGGTATTGTTGTCTGAGTTGTCTTGAGGCATCTGCCACACTGCGCAAACGGCATGAAGTTTGATTAGGTTTTTTTTGGCATTATCTATGTCGAAATTGCTTTATAAAATTTGTCGATCTACCTTACGGGTTTTCCAGGGACGCATTGCAAATTATTCTCTTCTTAAAAAAGGCATATACTACACACCAATAAAATAGTTGTTTATTTTACAATTAATGTTCATAGAGGAGATTATTGAGAGTTTTGTTTTGTACAACAAAAGGTATTGATGACGAAACCTTGTCGGGTGTGGATTCACTTTGTAATGAATACATTAAGTCCAAGGATCACTGATGATGTAGTAAAATTAGTTTACTGATAGGATAATGATATAACCATGTTCTATTCACTCTAAAACACTGTCTTTCGTATTCAAGTCGTTTCTTCACGAAAAGATAGTTGCTAGAAAGTCTTTTTTACTTTTTACAATATTATTGAAAAAATACTGCGCTATATTTCTAACATGTACATCGATTTAAAAAGCAAAGTTAGCAAATAAAGGTCATTTCCGCCCGTAAGATATCTTTCTTAGTAAAATCAAATCTACTTGTTATTGTGGTCCTAGGACTTTAAAGCTTTATTAGGACACACTTTAAAGTCATACAATATTTGTCGTAGATAAACATAAACAATAATAATAATCTTAACGGTTAACATTTAATTTCGTTCCCTATACGACGGGAGGACTTGCGGAGTAATGATAAGGTTTTCATCTCATAAAAGCTGAAATGCATCACATTCTGTACGCACAAAACAATGATAATATTTTTTACAGAACAGAACAGAACAGAACAAAACCTTTACATGTTATCTGTTAAGTATTAATTCATTTGCAGGTAACATTAGGAGGCTTAGTTCAAAAGAAACAGAACCAGAAAATACCAAATACTTGTTGTTTCTCACCATTTTATTCATTAATTAATTTTTAGGTATTATTTTTTTAAGAATGTATTTCCTTATTTTCAGCCAATCAGTAATCAAATATATAATGTAGGTCCGCAAGTTCCCTACACAAAATAATTCCCAGCTTATTTACCACACCGGTACCTAATAGCAAATCCTATGTACTATTTTTAGTACACCTTTGGCGGATGTACACTAATGTGTTGAGTTAACCCACGTAAACAATATCAATCCGCTCGCACCTTGTAATGGCCGACGTGGGGAACGAAAATACAACTATCAAACTTAACAGTGATTTAATCGAAAACGAATGTGTAATCGAATGAAATGTAGACTTGATCAAACTGCTAACATAAATTTTATTTAATCGGAATCAGTTCCGAATGCTAATACATGGAACTATGAAAGAAATCAGCAGTGAACAGGAGTTAATTGACATAGAATTTAACCAGGTGTCTTAACTTGTTTTGTTTTTTTCGTGTTGCAATTGTTGAGCTATGGCAGCAAAATGCAGGAAATTTGTTCCAAATATTTTTAACAAGACCAAATGTCAGACATGTTTCGGTTCGAAGGAACAACATTCTGCAGAAGCTTTGGAAAATAACAAGGTAATTCATTATTTATTTCAACCCCACCCACTTTCAGTTTTCATTGAATGTACAACTTACCTGTGAGACTGCATGTTTAACGTTCATAACGTATCCAGTTATGACTTGTGTATTTATTATCAAATGTATTTTTAAAATCTCATAGATGTCAAACTTGAAAGCATATTACAGTATATATATGTGAGGGGATTAGACACACTTTGCTATCAAGTTGGAACTCAGTTGTCAAATTTATTATTTTATATTTGTTTATCCTTGTTCTGGCTTCCAAAATTCTAAATGCCGCTATTTTTATGTTTTGTTTTTCATCAGGTGTGGCTTTAAAACCCGTTCAGTCAAGCATATAAACCAGGTATGCTGAAGTTGTTTTAGCTACACACATATTACATCAACATATAACAATTACAAATGTACACATGGGAGTGTATACATGAGACGATATTTAGTAATACATACTGAAACATGTCCGAATAACTACATGCATACGAATATATATAAATCGTTTAACATTTTAGAATACAGAAGAACATTATTTCCAAGCTACCAGTTGCATCAATTATAAAACAAAATATGTATGACTCATTGTATTTTTTATCTTTAGCTACTATACAAAATAATTGTTACAAATTATGCTTATGAGTACTATCAGGAACAGGTCATATGACTAGAAATATTATGTAAATAATTTTTTTTACACATTTTAAGATAATTGAATTGTTGGCAACAATTAATTAAGGTGGTTTAAGCATACATCTATATCAATATTGAACTGCTTCATGGGAAAAAAAGTATTTTATCATACTGATGTAAAATGAAAGTATCTATAAAGTGCAGCACTGTTCAATAAAATCATATAATTTTTAAATAAATCTAGTTTTCAAAATAATCATAGGAATCCAGGATTACAGCACTGCAGTTGGTCTTGAAACTTCAAATTTTAACCAGTTTAGTCAAACTTTTGAAATTTGTATGATTTGATACCAGTGCAAGCTTTTATAGAGATAACCTTGACCTTGTACATATTGTAAAAGCTCTTACAGATTGATCTTGTTTTTCTAGATTCACTTTGATGTATACATTGATGTTGTATCAAGATGAATAAATAATCACCAATTATCATATAGGTCAACCTATAGATGTTAACTACTGTGTAAATAAACTTGGTACATTAATGACGTGCATGTTTGCTTATACTCAGATTAGTCCTTGCAATACACAACTGGCATCATTCTGAGATTGTTTATATGCTGCTTGAGCAAAAGTGCTTATGGTAAACCATTTTTACAAAATTAGGGCTAACAAAAGATAGGAAAGGTTAAGCTCTATGAAAAACATCAGAGACTATCCTAATAAATAATACATGTAGTTACTATTTATAGATAACAACTAATTTTCATCAATTATTTCTGATAACTTGGTTTGATTGATTCAGCATGGGTTTATTGATAAGATGAAGACAAAAGATCAACAAAATGAACAGATTGTATTGTCTTTGATATTTTACACAGAAGTTACCTATGTTATAATATAAGGCCTCCATATTATAGTGAGTTCAACTTTGGTTAGAATCACAAAACAGACATTGTTAGTTTTCATATGAAGTGTAGGCAGTGACATATTAATGGAGTTTCTACTAGCTCATAATGAAAATTGAAAAGTAAAAGAAGTCACCTTATTATCCATAATAAAGCAAAGATAGACATACTGGAATGGTGCCTTCTCACAGTAAAAACTAAAAAGGAATTATTTGTTTTCAGTGCTTTTTTCTTTACTTGACTGTACTAGGTGAAGTATTCCACATATACATTTCACACAAGTTATAAAGTATCTTCACAACAATTTCATCAAGGGGTATCAAGTACATAAAATATAACATGTACACACCTGAAGTTCAAACTGTTTTTTATGCTACTTCAAAGTTTTCATTTTGCCTTCAAACACATTTATAGTTGGCATAACCAGAGCCAGTACTTCAGCTCTGGGAAATATGATAGAAACTGTGATATATGGCATATGTTAAAACACACATCTTTCACATAATTTTTAATAGGGCTTGTGTTCCATTTATCAGTTATTTTCAAAGAGGCTTCCCACAAGATGCTGTTTTAATTACCAACAGTCATTAACATGTTCTTAATTAACTGATGTTGTTTTTTTTGTTCAATGTTATCGTAATAGCTGTGTAACAGGATGATGATAACACATTTCACTTTGCTGCACACTTTGTGCTGAATATGAAATACTATAAAACAATGATTGCGGTGCACGGATATTTGGTGCACGGGTATTTGTTAAGTTTGTGGATATACGTCCTTTAACCTTTACTCTGCTTCATTTCTGAATTAGACTTTGCTCTCCTTTAATTTGGACAGTACCATAACTTGTTTGAAGGGATGCTACATTACTGATGGCAAAATGACTGAGTGAATGCAACAATACAGATCATGACCAACCTGCAGGCATGTGCAGACTATACCCATTGGTTTCCCAGGCAGAATCATCCAGTCTTGGCAGTCTGACTTACAGTTCATGGGTCATCGGGACCATAAACTTATTAATTAGCTTGTGGCGGAATCACTTGCCATCAGCAGTGTAGGATTGTCTAGCATTGCCATTTTCTATAAAACCAAATGAACTGCACATACTTATGCCCACATATTCATATTTATTCAGAGACGTTTATTTCAGACTCCTCTGGAGACAATGTAGACCTTCATCAGCAGTCTGAATATTGTCTGTACTGTCTGATATTGTCTGTACTGTCTCTGAATATTGTCTGTACTGTCTCTGAATATTGTCTGTACTGTCTCTGAATATTGTCTGTACTGTCTCTGAATATTGTCTGTACTGTCTCTGACTATTGTCTGTACTGTCTCTGAATATTGTCTGTACTGTCTGATATTGTCTGTACTGTCTCTGAATATTGTCTGTACTGTCTGATATTAGTCAGACTTTTCTTTGAGTCTGGTATTTGAACACTTAATGATACTGTAGAAGTTTAAGGCTTTCATTTGGTGCTGAGGTTTTAAATTTGAAACCTAAAATGGCCAAAGACATGCCTCCACCTAAATACTAGTGCTGGCTTATTACAGAAACTAAACTTCAGTCAATAGAGTTGAAATAGGTATGTAGTATATGTTATGGGAGATTGAGAGATGAACCGGTGTATATCATTCTTGAAATTTAACACCGATAGAAGAAAAAGTTGTGATAAAAAGGCTTTAGAAGAAGGTCTGTGATAAAATAAAACATCATATATTCATGTATCCTGTATCTGGAACCCAAAGTGCTGTGTAGAAAGTCCTGTTGATTTAGAAGGACAGAATGATAAGTTACAAAGATCTATGTCTTTAAAGAAACACAACATATTCATTTTCTCATTCCTTTCAAATCTATGGTAGTCAACTTAAAAAATCTGCTAAGCCAGTTATAATTTGAAAACTTAGAATTTTATAATCAGCAGGTTTTGGTTTCTATTGCTGATCAGAAATAGATAGTGACCAGAACGTGGCTTAAACTAGGGGCAAAGTCTGAGATAGGATCTTCACAGTGTTGCTAAGTGCACCAGATTCTGTAGAGAAGTGAAGTAGATTTGTAATCCACAACAGAAATTTTAACCATATTTATACCAGCCTAAAACTGAATTATGTGCAGATTTTTTAAGCATATGAGTGGCCCCACATGTGATTTGAGTTATCTTGGTGATCATATATATAATTAAGTGCTGAAGTAAGATTTAACTTTCTTAGAAATCTTAGATCGCATACAATCTGATTTTCATTATTATTTGCACCAGACAGTTTCCATATGGTATTGAAATAATCATGGCATCTGCATTTGAAGAGTTTTATATATTCCTGCTTTTAAAGGAAGCAAGGTTGGTTCCAGGCTTGTAATGGAAGAAAAAGAGATTGATTTTGTGAACTTTATCATTTATATAACAATTTTTTAAAATATAATTCTTATCTTTTCAGGCATCAAGGAAAGTGTCCAAGTGTGGTTACTTGTTTGTAGCACCAGGTTATGACTTTTCCAACCCACTTGACAAAACTAAAGTAAGTGCCCACTTTCCACTACCAATCTGTAAAATATATACCGGGTATTTCTTATAGACATTTTTTAATACAAATGAGAACTGCAATGCAATAGACATTGCTTACAATTTTTTTAGTATATCATGTCTGTTTACCAGTTAGCCTGGCCAGTAACCCAGTTCTGCTTAGAGAACAACCTCCATGGTTGAGTGGTTACAGTAGCTGACCTGTAGTCACTGAATCAAGGTCACAGGTTTGAGCCCAGTCTGACTCTTTATGTTAAAAAGTTAATTGGCAGTTTCATGCGGAGGATTAAAGTCTGGTACCGTTCCTTCCTAGGGACAATGGTTAGTTAATCAGTTCGCCTGCGCACACCTGAAAAGCTATTGAAATATGTGTTAGACACCGTAAAAGAAAGACTTCTCCAGGCATAAGGTATTTAGCATATGATTGCTGTTCAAATATCTCAAGACTAAGAGTTTCTTCTGAACCTCCCCTTTGAATTGTACACCACCCTGCTTCTACTTCAGTCAGCAAAGCAAATAGCGGTCTCAAATAAAAGGAATCTAAAGTAAAATACAGCCTGGTGATAACTTTGGGTACTATAGAAAAGATAGGAGGCTGATTGAGCAGCTAGGAATGTGCTAACATAAACTCTGTTTTTGTAAATCACTTATGACAGAACAGGGAGAATTATACATTCCTACTGCATGTTGTCATACTGACCTGGAAATTCTTTAAAATTCTCAAGAAAATCTTTAGTAATTGTGAAATGCAGCAAAAATAAATGTAAGAAATCAAAGACTTTAAATGCCCACATCGGAACAGATTGTGGTGAACCAGTGAACATTTATACTTGTTTGCAAACCTTTTTTTGTTTGATGAACATCTCTCACAAGAAGTAGCTGAAGTCATTGCTTGATTGGTGTATAAGTGCTATCACACTTATTGTGGTTTAGATGTAGTAAGATTTTTATGATTAGATATGATGTTGAGAACATCTGTTAAAGGGGTAACAATACTTCAAAAGCATGCAGGATTTAAATTTGTGGTTTCTGAATGTTTTTGGTATGATTGTGGGGGAAAAACAGGTCAAGACCGTACACATGTTGTAAATATAAACATATTTTCAAACTCCCTTTAGGATATAGATAGTTTTGAGTCACTGGTATTTATATTTTGTGGTTTGGTTTGATTACACATAGCTTTCTGTAATTCAACCTGAAAAAAGAAATCAGTGGGTGTAGGAAGGCCATATTGTTACCTGATCACTTCCTATCCCAGAGGATGGTGCAGTTGAGTATTTTAACTGTGGGTGTATATTTTTTGTGACACTGTAGTCCCTGTATTAGAGAAGTTACTATGACAACTTCCTCTAAGGATGAAACTTGGGCTGCATGGTTTGATGTCTTGTAATTAACACAGAAATGTGGAACATCTTTGCATAATTTATAAGGTAACTTGAATACCAAGGCCTTACATGTATGTACACTATTTACTATATGGTAATAGTCTCCAAAACAGGTTTTGTATGTCTTATATGTATTGCTGCTGGTTGCCTTTGTAACATTATACCATATTCCATAATATTATGCAGCTGCATTTTATGAATTTATAAATTTAATAACATTGGCTGTTTATTTGATAGCTTTCATTTTATAGATATATTTAAGAGAGTCAAACAAGTGGAAAGCAGTAAAATACATACTTGGCTTGCTTATATATATCTTTAAAATACAAACTATCTTAATGCTTACATTTTTTATACAATTTACAGCAGTGACATTTTATCAAAGTTACAAGATTGCTATTTTAAGTCA
Organism: Saxidomus purpurata; assembly: GCA_022818135.1. Taxonomy (NCBI): domain Eukaryota; kingdom Metazoa; phylum Mollusca; class Bivalvia; order Venerida; family Veneridae; genus Saxidomus; species Saxidomus purpurata. The sequence goes on along the minus strand of JAFMSR010000002.1, from coordinate 346,617 downwards.
CCAGTACTAAGAGTCAGTAGTGATTTACAATTCAATTTCTTTCCTCAGTTGTTTTGCATATGCATGGAAGCAATAAAAGCCTATTTCTGATACTGTTCTGTCCTGTGCAGTTTTATTCCAGACATGAGAGTTTTTGCCTTGCAAATGTGGCTTACTGTATTAGGAAACTAAATGAATTTTGTCAGGCCATTTAGGGAATTTTTGTTATTTTGTATGCACTCTTTTGGAATCAAACTATTCATGTGTATACTTGCTTGCCAGAAAAAGTGATGTAACAAAGGGCCTTTTGTATAATGCTTATTTTCACTATCCTTATCCTTATTGATGGCCCCTTGCATTAAGGCTGCTGCAAAGCTCAAAGACTGGCCAAGATTTCGTTAATGTTCTGGAAACAAGCTAAAGTGGCTTAGGGTTTTTATATCTGTCATGATGTAAAGAAGTTGTTTGTATATTGTAGAGATGGCAGAGGCGTTTCTTTGTCCTGTATGATGATGGAGAGCTGGCGTACTCTGTGGATGAAAATGTAAGTATGTTTCAAGACTAGAAGCTAGTATATTCAGTCTGTAGCTTGGACTGCTGACAGAAAAGGGGAGAAAATTATACATTCCTGTTTTGATTGTGAATGCAGAAATACAGCTTTTGTCTGCCAGATGCATCCGATAGATTTTTTACCTCTGCATATTTGTAGATATACAGTTTTATGACCAATAAAGTGCAGTGGGAATTATGTAGGCATGTTACAGCTCTAATTGCAGTTGTTTGGAATGAAATGCCTACCCTATATACAACATAACAATGTGTAGGTTTTTTTTGTGGGAAATGATTTTAGTAATTTAGCTGTCAGTGACAGTATACCAGTTTTCAAATAGATACTTATCAATGAAATATGGACTAGATTCACTGCCAATAGAACTTGATCTTTTATGTCAATATCTGAAATTGTCTCAATTAAGTCAAATAAGTGTAACTCTAGACAAATAAGACATGTAAACAGGTCCTCAATGAAATTTAATGTGCCGTTAGAAAAGGAAAATACTTTGTTAGGGCAGAAAGTGCATAGACTGTAAGAAGACAGTTAGGTTAAAGTTACAGCCTTACAGAAATTTATCATTATGCCAAGACTTCATATTTTCGGATAATACTTACAGTTGCTACACTTATAATAGCTATGCTATATAAGGTTTGAGCCTCACAAATGTCAGTCAGGTCATTGCTGTAGGTCTCGTAAATAGAAGTTTTAGTTTTACTAACCATATTTCATTTTAAACCACTGACATATAACACTTGATGGCAGCTCTATTTGGATTGACACTATAAATCATACCATTCTTATGTTTACTTTAACACACAGTTTGATTACTTTTTATGCTGATCATCGCTGGCCTCCTAGGGACACATTTACATGTAAACCCGCTGTATAATGTCACGCAGTGCAGTTGTTTCTTTATTGTAACATTCCTGTTGGACAACTGTTTTCAGGTTGATCACACCACTGGGCTGTATTTTATGGGCAATTACATGTTATTTATGCCTTAACCTACATCAAAGGCTCACATCTAAGGTTTAACATTGAATAGTAGTATCATAGTACACCCAGAAATTCTTCCTTTTTTTGGGATGTTTACAGTGTCACTGGTTTTAGGGATTACAAAATGTATAACATTCCTTTACAAGATTGTTGTGTCAGCATAAGTCTTGTTAAGGCTTAAATTGCCAACTTTTTAGACTGCAGTCATAACATGATGGTCAGCTTGCTCAAGGAACACTGTTTTCTTACCAAGACATTTCAGAATAACCTAACATGCTAGACATAGTTTTTTAGTTGGGATTGCCACTAGAGATTGATAGTTGTCATATTTCATATCTAATTCAGCAATGACTGTGGCCTGACAGCTGCAAGAAATCAATTTTTAAGCAGCATATCACAGTGAGCATGTGCATTAAGTGCACATTCAGTATACCTACATGGCTTTAACCTGTATCTTAAATTGATATGTAATTTATCAATGAGGAAGTCCCTTTCTTCCCAGAGAACTGTATACATTTCCAGAACTCTTCACATACATTGTGTCAGTGCCAGGTTGATTTGTCATGAAAGTTGTTACATACACAGATTTATTGTAACATGCCAAGAGAGTATAGTAATGCTTCATTTACAGAATCCTACAGCTGTGTTTATTGATAAAAATCATAGATAACCTCTTTATTGTAACAACCAAGAAATGAAGATAAGATTTGAAAAAATACCACTTCCTTTAAACACGAGATAAAAATATTTTGATTCAAAGGTAAATTATCTTATGCAAATATAATGTTTAAAACATGGTTCTGCTCACTATAAGGACAAACCTCCAACTGGCATCCATTTGTTACAGCTGGAACAGTTCCCCAACTTGTAAAGCAACATTGTCTGCTTGTCACCCAGAACAAAAATCTGCGACCCAACAATTGGTTAATAAAATATTTATTTTTTTTGGTCATACCATACACAACTTAAACAAAATGCCATCTACTGCTCGCTCTGACAAAACTCTGCATTCAAACTTGTATAGAAATGAGAATAATTATTATATTTGTTGCATTTGATATTGTTCTGTTATTTGATTATCATTTAAAAAATATGTATATTTTATACACCGTCTGCAGAATGAACTTGTATTTGAGCCAAAATTTCCATTCTTTAATTATTGATCTTAATTATTTTTTTTGTAAATCAAGTGCTTTGATCTATGTATCAGGTAAATATTCACTGATCAGGTAATAAAGTTTATTACCCATCTTGTATTAATACTGCATTGTTTTATGATATGGTTCTTGTTCTGGGGGTTCATATAAAATCAGGGTCAATACTTTAAACCTAAGATAACATCTCGCAAAGCTTTAGTCCTGATATCTTGAAATACCATCTGAAAGGAACTACTTTTAAAAAAAAAAATAAAACAAGCACAAGGCCACACATAGAAATTATCTTTATTGCAAAGAACCTTGATTTAACAAAGTTAAAACTTGAATGGCAGCTCTTGATAAGAAGATAAACTATGTTGACTGAAAGAAGATTTCTTATTTGATTTTCTTCATGTTTTTGGTATAAATGTCACTCAACATTCAACTTTTTTAAAGAACTACTTTCCTCAAATTCTCAATGCACTTAAATGAATATTAGTCTGCATATTTGTGTGGGTTTTAAAGTGCATTTTTGTATCAGTGTAAAAGATGTGCTAGTTAAAAAAAACAGTACAGGATTGGTTATGTTCAACTATTACAAGCAAATTGATTTGAGACGCAAAGATTTTTAAGTGGTCGTAGTAAAAAGATTATACTTTCTTCATTCTAATGTAACAATACAGTAAATATTTACCCACGTTAAAAGCCAATTAGGACCAACCTGTTCAACAATACTTAACAGGCCACTGTGTAGTTTGACCGAATAACTAGGTGTATTATAGGATTATTGAAGCAAAATATGAACTTGTAAGGTTAGCTGAACAATGTCTGTAAGTGATTTCCCAGGACAATTTCATAACAAGACAAAATTCAGACACAGACCATAATCCCACACAGAAGTTTGTTTTCAACAATGCAAAATTGCTTCCTTTATTTTAGTAGTTTAGCTGAGTTCTTGTTTTTAAAGTACTGAGTGGTCTTTTGGCTTCAGTTCTCAAATTATATTTAGTGCCCTAGGTCTACACCAGTCTCTTATCGTGAGCGCACTAACATATTCAGTCAGAAGGCAGAAATGTGAATCTTATTATAATTACTCAGAGAAAAGATCCATTGATCTTCTTTCCTTTCTATTTTAATGTAAGAATTCAGACACCCATTGATCTTCTTTCCTTTCTATTTTAATGTAAGAATTCAGACACCCTCTGTAAGCTTTTAAACAGCATTGACTTACTCTATTTTCAGCCTGACACTGTACCACAGGGTGTGGTGGACATGAACAAATGTACGGATGTGAAAGATGCCTCTGGATCCACCTCTCACCAGAACTCACTGGCCATTATTACCTCAGAGAAAACCACATACATTAAGGCAAACTCCAAGGAGGAAATACAGTGGTAAGACAATGACTTATCTGGCTGATCTGGATTGTTACATCTTAGTTTTTGAAACACTTTGGATGACAAAATCAGAACAGTGTCCTTCATTTAAACCCTATCCCCTAAACTTTAGGGTCTGTATGATCTATCAGTATACATCAGACAATTATAAATGATTCTGTAAATTTTGAAGTGATTTGGAACTCACATAGGTTACAGACAAATGGTAACTTGTTGAATATCTAAAAGCTAACAAAGACCAAGGTAAAACATTCTAAATGTACTCTAATGGCCAGTTAAACTTAACAAAATTTTACAGATTATGATGGTAAAATGTTAGACATTGCTGAGTCTCTGAGAGTAAACTAAACCTTGATAAAAATAATGATAAAGTAAGTGAGAAATAAGTATAGTGCAAGCTTACTGAGGTCTCAAACTTACAAAGAATGTGCTAATGATAGTGTTATTTTGAAATTGGAAGTGATGTCATATAACTTAGAAATACATCCATACATTGTATATTAATACTTTGATTAATGGTTCAAACACTACTAAATCTTTTACTAACCTCCAGGTGTGGAATGTTGCAAAATGATCACCAGCTCAATACATGTATACTCATTAGTAAAGAAAATCTGGAGGACTTAAATCATGGCTGAAGAATCTATTTAATTTTGTCTGAGATGAAGGAAAGTTGGGACATGTTTAGTAGATCTGACAATGAAAAAATACTAATGAAATACTTTAAATACACATGTATGCCCTAAGTTGAAATTGGTAGTAAAATTTTCCTAACTATCTAAAGTAAGCAAATATCTTTATTACTTGTCTGATGAAAACTGATACATTATTGTGAGTGTTCAAGTAACAAAAAACTCCACTCTGTTTCAATGGGCAAACCTTTACAAAGATCTTAATCAAGCAGTAATAATAGCATCTTTTGCTAGGATGCGTTTTAAATACCAATTTACACACACTATAATATATATGTAATTGGTGTGAAATAGGTTTCGGATGAGCTAACTAGACATTTTCCTGAATGCTTTATTTCACATAAAACATTACATGAATAAACAAAATGATACATTAGGCTGCATAAAGACACACACAGCTTTCTGTATTGTATGTCTGGCATGATGATTTAAGAGAGAGAAACACTTGCATTTTAGCAGTATATACAATTCTCAGTGCATATTTGTAGTAATTGTAGGTTTGGCATACATTATGCAAAGTGCCTGAAGAGCAACATGTACTAGCTGTGTTTTTGAAGACAGAAATGTACCCAGTGTCTGAAATATTATAGTCTCAAATCCTTCAGTTACATAATGATATAGTCATTTTAGATATTTCATCTACATACATAATTTAGAAAAGCTAGCATTTGATACTCTTTATGAAGAGTCAAGGGGATGATATCATGCAAACTGTGGTTACTCTAAAGTGTTCAGTTTGTAAAAGAAGAAGAACTGTTTGGCAGGATTTCCCCGTTAGGTCATGAGGTAATGGTAATATTATATTTGTGGGGCAAAACATAAAAGAAGTATTTGTTACATTTTAGCATAAGAAGAAAACTGAGTCAGCCTTCATATCTTATATGTTTTTATTTCTTGACATTATTGACTTGACATTATGAGTTGACATTTTTAGTGGTTACTTGAGACAGTTAAATATGGATACAGATTTTTTGATATGAAAGCCGAGTCTCTCCAGGTCAACTATCTAAATAGCAGAAATCCAAAGTGTATCTTGTGTAATTAAAACAGCTGCAGAGAAAACATGTAGAGCTGTCATCATCCCTTATGTCTTTCTTAGATAAAATATCAAACTGAGGATCAAAACAAAAAACATTGAGAGAACTTGTGTACCATAGCCATTCTTTCAAGCATACACATTGGCTTCTGTAAGTCAGTGTAAGTGTTTTGAAGCAGAAGTTAGGTTAGTAAGTGATGATATAGCCTCCTCTACCTCTCACACCAGCCATCTTGTGACCAAAGAAAAACAAAGCTGCTGCAAATATAATGAAAAAGGTTTACAGCTGGTGCAATATGGATTGAGGTACAGGTCAAATCAAATGAAAGATCTAGTTGCCAGTTAGGTTCTAAAAAATAAATTGCATGTCAGTGAAATGCTAATTTATAAAACTGAATAGTTAAATCTAATAGTCAAGGAGCACATGAACATAACTATGTGCTACCATGAGAATGTAAAAATGTCTTGTAGAAACATTACGGTATCCAGTAAGAAATCACGATCATTGCTCATCGCCAGTTACAATAGAACCCAGTGTATAGCTGAGACTCAATCATCAAGGAATTGGAATGTGCAGAAGGTTTGCATGATGAGATTTGCACATTTTGTATAGGTGATATCTACACTTTCTAGTCAGATCAGTTTTCAAGATGTTTTTACAATCAGATGTTTTTTGAATTAGAAATATTCCATGATTCATTCTTTCCCCTGCTCAGATTGCAGTGAAATGCCTTCAGTAAGCCATCTTAGAATCCCTTGTAGCTATATAAGTATTGTATGCAATGGTCCAAAAAAATCTTGAAAGACATTATTATTAGGCCTATACATCTTGAAAAGATTGACAGATATTTTCTTATTGTTATTTACTCAGTCAGAATGCAAATTGAATGGACTCATCTCCCAATTTTTGGCGATGCCTTGTCTCTTTCATCAACTGATTTGATTCTGGTCAGGTGACCTCAATGGGTCATATGGTATGAGAAGACTACCATAAGCTCATGGTGGCTTCAGTGCCCAGGACCTATTCAATTAAGAGAGAAAAGTGTGTTGTACAAATTGACATCGAGAAATTTTTCTTTTTCCTTTAGATTTTCTTTAGTCCTGGCCGACCCTAGGATTTCTCCACGGGTGAACTTACCAAGACTTGACAGGCACAGGTTGATGAGACAGATATACATACAAGGGAATCTGGGTACCAGGTCCTAGCTCTTTTATGAATAGACCCCTTGGTTCTTTTACGTGCCTGGTGTATAGCACCAATACATGTGAGACTACCTCTGGGTTTCTAACCAGTTCATCTGTAGATGGGTAGGAAACAGTGAAAAGCATTTCGGAAATTTCCAGTACCCAGGCCGGGATACGAACTAGGGACCTCCAGATTGGTAGTCGAGAGCGCTAACCACTCGACCATTATGTCACCCTACATTGAGATATTTTCTGTATAAAAGTCTATAACAGGTTTTTCACTTTTCAAGGTCAAATTTTAGTCACAAAACCTAGGACCAATTGATACATTGCACACGGTTAGATTCATATTTTCACTCTCTACTTTAATAACCTTATATGCCCACTTGTTGACTAGTCATAAAATTTGTGGTCAATTTTATTGCTACATGTATGATAACATGTTGTCACTTCATTTGACACTCCACGGTCTCAACTGACACCTAAAATATTGCCATTATATCTATACCCTCAGGGTATTTAGCATTGACATGTACATGTACACTATAGACTAAGAGACAGATTTTGATATTCGTATTAATTGTTTATGATGTAATTAAGCATAACCATGGTTACATACAGTTAATTACTAACTGATGGATGGTCTGACAAATGTTTTGAAAAGATTCCTCATTGAAAAGATCTACTATGCTTTGTGTTGCATATTAAAGTGGACAAAGTTGCCTCCTCAAGCCCTGTGTCATGAACTAATGTCTTTCCGTTTAAGTATTTATGGGAAGGTTTTAGTATTTATGGGAAGAAGATGGATGTAGAGGTCACTAACTCAATCAGATTCATAATTGTGAGGTGTTTGGTGAAAGTCCAGTTGGTAGTTTAATTTAACCAGAACTTGGTGATTTTCTCTTTTGGCAGGAGTAACTGTCAGAACTACAGTAACTGTGCTCCATGTTGCCATGCATAACTTATCAAACTTATCAATTATAGGAGCTGAAATAAAATATGTGGGTACAAATCTTGAAACTGAATTCTACTCAGCACAAGCTGGCAAATATGCTAGCTCTCATTTAAATGTGATTAAGTTATAGGCTCTGTTCTGAATTATCAAGATTAGGGTGTATTAACCCCATCAACAGGTTCATTTGCTAGATGTAACAATGTTTACAGTTGATGCTACTGTAATCTGAAAGTCAGAGATAGGGCTTATATACATCATACAGACTGCATCAATACACTTTACATGACTTTCTGGATGAAACGTCTTATGTCAAACAAGCTCCCACATGATAGAATTATCAGAATGTTTATTAAAGATGGTATGTGGAATGGAATTGATTACCTTTGCAGTATAACAAGACAAAAAAAAAACAAGCTCATAACAGAAAAATCATAAACTGTTGATTAACTGATGCTTATACTATATAGATTTTTTTTGTTGTTATGGATTATTACTATCAGAAGTAATATTCATTCCATACAACAAGTTGCAGAAAATATTTATGAAGAAAAGACAAAACATTACAACCTAAAAAAGAGCATACAAGAGAAAGCTTAACTCAAGAAGAATTAGGGCTATTTTCTGATCTGCTAAAAGTTCACCCATTTTATAGTAACTAACTAATTAACAGAAATATCAGCAGGTTGATGTTTAAAAGGTAAATGGTGGTTAACCATGAAAGAATTTTTATTTTTTCAAAGGTACAGGTATTCCTTGTGTAATGTCTCTGGACTAGATGAAAACAAGAAGAAAAACTTCCATTTCCAATATAATAGCATTTTCAGAAACATTCTGTAATAATAATGTAAACATTAACTTTCAGAATTCCCCTTAGTACACAGTTACTTTTAAGATACAAAAATTTCTGAAGATGTTAAGTCCAGACTTGTCATATTTGTCTGAAATTTTAAGATATTTTATCATGTTGTCCAAGATAGATTTGAAAATTTAGTACTTGTAGAAAAAAAGATATCGCAGTGAACTTCATATGACAGTGGGAGTTCTCACAAATTGTGGCTATGTGCAAATGTACTAGTAGTGTGCAGTAAAACAAAACACTGCTACTGGTTTGACAGAGTGAATTTTGATCAGGTACTAACCCGCTGATCAACAAACTTGTTTACCTTGTAACAGGTGGGAAAAGATTCTCGGCAAATTTCCAGAAGAGAACGTTGTCACGAAACCAAGGTTCCAGTTTGACAGCAATAATAAGGAGAATATAGATACATCAAACATTATTGAAACAGAAGTATATAGTTATATACTGTGATGTTGTGTGAATGCTAACATGTAGAATCACTGCATCCAATCAAAACTTTGATAGTTGTACATGATACTGTATAACATCCTCATCTCTTTCTTTAAACATTTTATTTTCTTTTAACTCTTAACTTGCAGTTTTCAATTTGAAATGTAGTGGATTTTGAAGTATATGAACAGTCAAACCAGTATCAAGCAAAGAGCCAATACAAGGGACACAAAAAAACAGATGATGAGGCCTTTTCAAGTAGATAGCATCTTTTTACATATGTATTATGGCCTGCAAGTTAAAATTTTAGGGTCTGATGCTTTAGGTGGGAGCGTTTACCAGATAATCACATGCAATGGGACATGTTGCAACTATCACTAAAAAAGATCTGACTTGATGTAGTGGTTTTGCATCATTTTATCATAGCATGTTTTGGAAGTCATTGACTGTTATTGCAGACTTTGAGATTTCTTAGAGCTTTAAAAAAAAAACCTCGAAATTTAATTTAAGTGTAAGTTTCATAAATTTAGAATGATACCAGTACTAAGGGAAACAACCTATCTGATAATAAGAACTCCATAACTTTCACAGGTTATTTCCCTTTGATTTAGTAAAAATACACTGCACTGCTGAAGTGTATGTTAACGGAGAAAAAAAAATATAATTCAATTTAAATATTTGAAAATTTGAAAATTTACCAATGGGAATTAAGCATTATGCTGGGAGTTCCTTGCATATAATGAAATACTTGTCTTCAGGTACTCAAACATAGGATACAGGTCTGATTATGTAATTTGAATTTCACAGTTTGCATTGTTTCTAGTTCTTATCATCACTTGTTACCATCCTTTTTATAATGTTTGTTTCATTTGTAGGCAGTGCATGGCGGAATGACAAGAATGATATCTGATGTGTTTTTCCTTTCTGTTTCTTTTATTTTACACCATTAACATATACATGATATAACTCAGTTACTCACTGATTACAAAGCATAGTGTCTGACATTTTCTTTATTTTGGTTTTGTTTGATTTTTGTGACCTAGGTGGCATGATGTTTTGATAGTTTACCCACGCAGCATTTGCAAGCCTAAACAAAGACGTTTCACTGTTCCAAGCTATAGTTTTCTAAACAAGGAAAATTTACAGGTAGGGGAGACTACTCTTTATTTCCTTGAGGAAAAAACGAAATGTGGAAATTGCATGGTTGTGCCCCTTTGTTTGATTACAACTGGTATTTGCATGTTAACAGTTTCGTTCTGAAATCCTCAGCTCTCACAGACAAGTTAACATTTATTACACAGTACAATAGTATTATCATGAAAATGTATAATTCACTGAAATAAATATTCTAGTAAAAGGATTTTATCACAGCCATTATTTATTCTCTTGAAGCACATGTTTTATGTAATTTGCCTTGTGTAGTAGCTCTTGAGAAATACAATTTTTACAGCCAAAGTCAGAAACATCGACATCAGAAAATGTAGATGGCGATGCCAGTAAAAGTCGTTTCGAAGTTGATAAGGTTAAACCCAAGGAGCAACAGTTTACGACCTACAGAGGTGTGCGGAGTATGAAACATACAAAAGAAAATAAGCATTACCAGGAAGGTTTGAGAAAAAGTAGCAGTCTACATGATTTATCAACTGAGGAAAGGGAGTCGGGGAGTTTAGATAATTCACGATTTTTGAGTCGGTCAGGTGATAGGCTTGACTCTGCAGACAGAGAACCATATTCAGACAGTGCACGACTGCTGGCTGGATATGGTAGCAATCCATACGCAACTGTACCTAGAAACACAGCGTTCAAGCCACCAAGTGGTAAAACATTACAATCTTTAAATCAGAACTCGTCTTCCAATACATCCATTGCTTCAGTACCATCTCAGTCATCTACCTCAGAAGCTGGAAGCACGCAACGTCGAGGATCATTTGACGATAAGACAATGCAGAAGTCTCGAAATGCTAGTGAAAGAGCTCGCTTACACAGAGAGAGGTCTGCTAGCATGAAATCTTTCCCAACAAATCTTACCCTGCCAAAAATAGGAAGTTCTAGTGTTGACAGACTGCACATGAGGGGAGAGTCATCCAGCCATGGTCAGACTGACGGCAGCCATCATGAAAATGAAACTGATGAACACAAGGTAAGTTCATTGTGCTTTTTGTTTAAATCTTTATTAACAGTTTGTTACAGACACCTTGCCAAACAATATTAGATTTTTACACTTGACAATGAGACACACTCATACATCATACAGTTGATATCATAAAAGAAAACACATTAACCTGTTTGCAAGATAAATCATCGTTACCTGCAGTACTAACATATAATAAAAAATGTCATCATCATTATCATCAACCACAACAACATCATCCTACAATATGTATTAGCATTGATTTTATTATGTCATTTCTAAGGTGTTGCAGACTGCTTCACTCTATGTTTATCTATGTTGACTTTATAAAGGTATTGCACTAACAGAGTGAAAATGAAAGTCTTGGCAGAATAATTCTTTGATGTAATATAAATTTCTGACAGTATTCAGTCAAATCAGTGAAATGAAAATTTCTAATCCCAATTAACTCGTTAAAGGACTAGTGGGGGATTTACAGGTGTGATTATTTACAGGTTGATCATTTTGTTCAAATAAGTGGCTTGTAAAAGTCCAAAGGCTTTACAAGTTTGCCAATAATATTACAGGATAAACAGTGGTCAGTTTTCTGGCTTGCCTTGTTTGGTTTTGATAAATAAGCAACTTTGATTGGAGCAGAAATGCTGTAAACCATGAAAGCTCTATGTACAGACATTGCATTTTCATTTTTTATGTTTGTAAATAGACCAAAAGCACTTTTTGGCTCAAATTATTTTAGTCAATTTATTCAGCATCAACACAATGTACATAGGTGGATACCTCTACAATTAGCAACAGAGCTAAGAAATAGCCGAAAGCTCACTTTAAAGTATACAATGAACCTAACATATGTTCAAGTCTGGCACATGTTAGGTTCTCTGTGTATTTCACAGATGAAACTTTAAGGCTTTACTACCTTTTAACTTACATACATTTTGTCTGGAATAAAGTTTTCTGGCCAATTTTCTGCTTGTAACAGGTGTTTTGATTGAAAATTAAATTAAGTATAAAGTATTTCCTATGGTTCAATATATTTCCATTTAAAGTTGTTTTGCATGTAACTGTGATATTTTCCCTGACCAAATATGTGGAAAATTCTTAATGTGCTAATTTGTTTATTTAATGCTGGTGAGCATAATTAGATGTAAACATTGCTTTCAGTGGGGGTCAATGAAATTCTTAAGAAAGATTAAATAAACTGGAAAGAGTCAGAATTAATATGCTACCCTCATGTAAAGATTCAAAGGCAGAAGTGTTGTGAATTCGAAGGAGTGTTAATTAATTCATTTTAGTTTGCACTTTAGAAACAAGAAGACATTTATAGTGTTAGTTTTATTAAGTATTTCAGTAAGAAACAAAACAAAACTTAACAGACAGCTGTCATGTGACATGTTTTTGACATTTTTGAGATAGTTTGGGAACTTTTATTGTTAAACTTGGTAGATAGTGTCATCCGTTTTGCTGAAATTTTGTATAGACATTAATAAATTTATGTACACTTACAATACAAACAATAAAGGGAAGCATTTAAAGGATGGGTTCCAGGGATTTCTATTTACAGAAGCCATTTTGTTAGAATAAGATGAGTTGACAATATCTTTAACAATTACATGATAATTTATATGAATGGTTATATGTTGAGGTGTGATCAGATCTTGATGACCTGTGGTACATAGTTTATGGATGAAATCATAACTGTATCTTCTGCCAAATGTAGTGTATTACCACGTGTGTGTCAGTGTAAAGTATTTAAGTATCGTTATGACACTTGTAAGGTGTTAATGTGTCAATCATGATTAAAACTAGATTACTGATTTAATAAATGTCTAAGATTTTTTTTTGAAGAGGGTGTCTATTCTACTTGTAGAGTGGAGGATAAATTTAGTGAAGTGAAATGTTAAATAAGGAAATACAAGTGCTTGTCTTGAGTACTTCTTGAAAGTTTCTTTTCCGAAAATAATTTCAGTTTTTGTTAATGGGTTAGTGGGTGATTATGTTATACATTTTTGTAATAGTTTGGCAAAGTTTTTGGCCATTGGAGCATTAGGTGAAGTGGTAACAATTACAGTGTAAACTTGTCAGTTAATGATGGTGTCAAACAGTGGACTCCGTGTTAAGCAGGCACTCCTGGTAGTCAGTGTAAGTGGCAATATAAGAGCTGATTAAACTAAGTGTATTTATCTTTAGTGGCTGTTCAAGTTATACATTATTGGATATCAAGGCAAGTGTTTGATGAAGGCAGGTGACTGCATACAGCTAGTGACTGGGTAAGGCATGTGTCTTCTTAAGTCAAGTGGCTAGATAAGGCAAGTGACTGATCAAGCCAAGTGACTACATCAAGCAAATGATTCTGTTAGGCAAGTGTCTGCTTAAGGGACGAGTCTACTGAAGGCAGGTGTCTACTGAAGGCAAATAACTGAGTAAATCAAAATGCTACTTAAGGCAGGACTCGTGTCTGCTTAAGGCAAATGACTGGGTGAGGCAAAATGTTTCTCAAGGCAGGTGTCTACTTAAGGCAAGTGACTACTTCAGGCAAATGTCAGGGTGAGGCAAAATGCTACTTAAGGCGGGTGTCTACTTAAGGCAAGTGACTACTTCAGGCAAATGACTGGGTGAGGCAAAATGCTACTGAAGGCAGGTGTCTACTTAAGGCAAGTGACTACTTCAGGCAAATGACTGGGTGAGGCAAAATGCTACTTAAGGCAGGTGTCTACTTAAGACAAGTGACTACTTCAGGCAAATGACTGGGTGAGGCAAAATGCTACTTAAGGCAGGTGTCTACTTAAGGCAAGTGACTACTTCAGGCAAATGACTGGGTGAGGCAAAATGCTAATTAAGGCAGGTGTCTACTTAAGGCAAGTGACTACTTCAGGCAAATGACTGGGTGAGGCAAAATGCTAATTAAGGCAGGTGTCTACTTAAGGCAAGTGACTGCTTCAGGCAAATGACTGGGTGAGGCAAAATGCTACTTAAGGCAGGCATCTACTTAAGGCAAGTGACTACTTCAGGCAAATGACTGGGTGAGGCAAAATGCTACTTAAGGCAGGTGTCTACTTAAGGCAAGTGACCACTTCAGGCAAATGACTGGGTGAGGCAAAATGCTAATTAAGGCAGGTGTTTACTTAAGGCAAGTGACTACTTCAGGCAAATGACTGGGTGAGGCAAAATGTTACTTAAGGCAGGCATCTACTTAAGGCAAGTGACTGCTTCAGGCAAATGTCCGGGTGAGGCAAAATGCTACTTAAAGCAGGCGTCTACTTAAGGCAAGTGACTACTTCAGGCATATGACTGGGTGAGGCAAAATGCTACTTAAGGCAGGTGTCTACTTAAGGCAAATGATCCAGAAATCTTTGGGAGACGAGTCCAACAATGAAGTTACTGTATATGGAAATATAATAACTTCATCAGCATATAACTTCAGAACATATTGCAATGTCATACTTTATGGCAGTGATAAATTCTGTTATAAATTCGAGCATTCTTGAAAGGGTGATCTTTTGACATTGAGGTTTTCTAAAGATCCTTGATAGAATGGTGCCAAGTGAAATATAGTAAACATTTCTGTAGATAGCTACACTATTGCTAGATAGGCTTATTGAAAATCGCCAAAATGAATAAATAAGAACTTTCACTGATATGTGTCAATTTGATAATTTGTGTGATACATAAAAGATTTTAATGGGGAAAAAATGGATTTAGATGTGAAAACAGATTGTTATACAGTTGACTCTCAGTATCTCAAACTCGCTTACCTCGAATTTCCGTTTAAGTCGAAGAAATTCTAAAGTCCCGTCAAATTTCCTTCTTTATTTATGTACATTTACTCCTTTTAAGACAAAATTTGACATACCGAGACTCCGGATGTGTCGAAGGGATTTTTGGTCCCGTCAGTCAAATTCCAGTGTATTGTCAACTCGTTAAGTCGGTGCGAAAGTCGCCGACGGATCAAAGGTGCGGCGGGTCAAAGCAAGGGTGAGACGTTGTCATGCCAATTCACACGTGTAGAAATGATTGTTGTTTGTTTTTCATGGACTTACTTTAATTGCCGGTGACTACGTGTAATTAATGATGAAAATGCGGTAATTACTTTAAAGACTTAATTTATTTGAGAGGTTAAATGATAATAGTGATTGGGTTTTATAAAAAAAGATGATTTCTGAACGAATATATCAGTCTGTAAATATTTTGTCTTGTAGTTAGATGCTGTTCTTATGTTTATTAGCATATACGAATGTTCGACTTCCGATTCAAGAAACGCTACTTTCACTTTCGCCCGACGCGACTTTCGTTTACGCTCGGGCCGATACATCTAGATGTGCTTGATATTTATTACTGAGGGCGTTTGGGTATATGCAAATATAAAATGTAATTAAAATTGAATTTGTGTTCCAATATTTCAGGGAAAATTTGCATCAATAAATTAAATACAAATGATTGCCTGTCATAAAAACAGGGAATTTTGTGCACTATTCGTAAAAGCCCCTCCTCTTACCTCGAACTTTGTTTATCTCGAAGTAAAAGGTCTGGTCCCTTGAAATTCGAGATAACGAGAGTCAACTGTATAATGAAGTTCTTTGGCAGTAAAAGTGTTTTATGTGGTAAAGGTGTACAGGTTTTGTGGAAACCTTGCCAAGTTG
The DNA here is from genome assembly GCA_022818135.1 of Saxidomus purpurata. Classification (NCBI taxonomy): domain Eukaryota; kingdom Metazoa; phylum Mollusca; class Bivalvia; order Venerida; family Veneridae; genus Saxidomus; species Saxidomus purpurata. The sequence continues at coordinate 330,635 of JAFMSR010000002.1, read as the reverse complement.
TGACCTTGAGTATTTTGGAAGTGCTGTATTTCCATCATTGAAATGCGCATCATTTGTGACAAACACCAAAGTTGGACAAGATTTTTATAGTTGTATTTTGAAATTGTTTCTAGTTATTAATTTCATTGACTTTCTGAAAAGGAAGGGTAAGGGGTTAAGTTTGGGTTAACATAAAACTTGATGCAAACATTTATTTTGCACCTTTCTTTGATTTTTAAGAAGAATTTCAATAAACTCAAGAGATAATTCAAATATTTGTACAAAATCTGAGCAGTCATGCAAAATCACCTTGATAATAGGTTGACTTTTTAATGTAGAGTATTTAAGTGTGGACTGTCTGTAAGATTCGGCTGAACTTGCAAAAAATATTAAAACGGCTTTGAGAACAAAAACATGATGATAGAGGGAATGTTTGCACAGTGATTTTCTTCTGGAGAAGGATAAACTTCTTATGTGACATATGTATCTATAGGTTAAAGGGGATATTTATTTGATTATATTTTACCAAATTTTGCAAAAATGTTTTGCCTGTTTAAGTTTACCCAGCTTAGTCTGGCAGTAAGGTCACATTTTTCTTGATAACCTGCAATTGATCAGAAGTTGGTTTGAGTACACTTTTTAGAGAAAAAGACAAGAAGTAATCATAAGAGAAGTTTATATATTTGTTACATTATGAAGTTACTTACATGGCAAAAACCTTTTTAAGGGTTTGGGGGAAGGGTGGTGAAATGACCAGTACATACATTGAGTATTTTAGATGGATTGTTTTGACTCTTTGTGTTTGCACAGTATTGAAATAGTGCATTACAGGCTGCAGCAAATAAAACACAGTTATTTTTTTTGTTAATTTTATTGAAAGTGAGCTCGCTGAGGATATAATTTATCATAAACATAAATATCTTTAGAATAAAATACCAAGTTTAGTATAACAAAAGGTTTAAACTTAAAAAGCAGTTTTCAGTGCATTTAAGAAGTTTTGATTAATTATAAGAAATGGTGGTCATAGCAGTTTATTGATTTGGTTGTAAAATTCCCTGTTTATCTGGGTAATTGAAGAATGGTCGTGTGGGGCTTATAATATCTCGATATGGTTAAACCACTGTCCGAGTGCCAGTGATAAAAGTTCAATACTATCTAGTGATACAAAGTCTTGAAACACTTTTTAAAACTTTGATGTATAATTTTCACAGACTTGATACTTAAGTTTATACACAGTTTTGAAATTTTGGATGTGATAAGCTCTAATTTTGTATTGAGAAAATGGATAACAATTGTTGAGTTACTGCATTTAATGACTTTGTATGGAAGTTAAGAATCTCAAACAGTGATTATAAAGTAATATACAGGATTTAACATTATTGGGAAAATATGAGATCCTGCACTGAATCCCCCCCTGCAGGAAAATAAAGAAATACAGGTCAAATAAAATTATGGTATAAATTGCTTGGAGTAAAAGTGGTAAATATTGGATATTGCATGAGCAACTGTGGCAGAATACACAGGAGCTGACTAGATAGAGAGATTTCCAACATTTGGATGTTACAGAAACTCAGAAACTCCTTAGTAATTTGATATTAAGACCTGGAACAATCAAGCTGGTCAGAAAAATGTTTTCTGAAGCAGGTTTTAGGAGAGTATAGTGGATTAGAACCTCAAGTTATCTTCACAAGCAGGCTAAAATAGATAAGTACAGAACTGAACTTGGTGATAAAAAATGTGTAGCAGTGTATCATTATATGAAAGTCTGATAGAAGAGGGAAGTATGGTGACTACGGGAGAATACATGTATCTTTTACATCATCTTGATCTGTATGTGGACCTGTACATCTGGAAGAACAGAGCTTTTAGGAAGGTCTGTACCAAACTTTTCTTCCTCATATTTTAAAGTGATATTATAAAACGGGTTTTATAGACATGTTTTGACACTTGCTTAAACAGAAAGATTCATTGATACAAACGTTTTGCAAGTTTTTAATGTCTCTAAAAGTGTTATATCAAGGTGACTATAAACCAGCATTGATTTATTTGAAACCCATAGCTTGAATGATGCAGTAAAATTGTCCGTGCCAAGCTTTGTTTGCACATTCATTGGTTTAAAGGCTTTTTCAAGTGCAAAATCAACAGAAAAATATTATTTAATACGCTCTGGAGCTTATTTGTCTTTGCTCACATGACTCTACATTTCCTTCACTTATACTAACAGTTGTGCAGTCCAGTGCTGTCCTGGTTATTGTTACAGTTATCATCACTATTTATTCATCACAATTATCATAAAAACAAAAACAGAAATATATTATTATTGTGATTATTTATATCATTATTATCACCATCTTCATCATTATTATCACCATCTTCATCTTTATTATCACCATCTTCATCTTTATTATCACCATCTTCATCATTATCAACATTACCACTTCCATCACAATTATCATCATCATCATTAACATAATGGTAACAAGAGAAACATCATCTTAATCATCATGATCAAAATCATTGACATCATCACAACTGTCAATTTGACTTCAATAAAAACAACAGCAAAATCATCATCAGTTTGATCCTGATCATCAACATCTTAATTAACAACAACAACAAAACATCATCAGAATCATCATCAGTGTTACAGTGATCATCATTAACCTCATCATCATAATAAATCTAACAAAATTCAGTAGCAAATCTCTTTGAAATGAAAGAATGTTATAACATACCATATCATTATTATTAATTACATCAAACAAGGTTTTGTCATATAAAAAACCTGTAAGGGAGTGTTGTTCATTGTAGAAGTATTTTATACATACTTGTAAATGTTATATATAAGTTCATGTTTAGATACAAAACAACACAAATTTGTAAGTATAAATTTACACTTAATTTAATCAAACTGAAGTAAAAGTTAGAAATGTGTGTCACTTGACAACGGTTTTATTTACTATTGTAATTTTATTCATAAGTTTGTAATAATAGAAGACGCTTTTATCAGTAAATTGTTGAAACTTTAATGAGAAACTGTTAAATGTTGAATACATGGACTGTGACTGTGCATGAATTAAGCTGTAAGTGACTGCATGTTTGAGGAATTTCTTCGTACTGCGTGGGATATAACATAGTTTCAAGAATATAGTGCTTGGAAACAGACAATGTGTTGTAGGAATGAAATGTTTGAAACATATTTTCCAAGGTTTGTGGTGATTGCAGGAATTAATGTTAGATGTTGCAGATGGCTTTCTGTGGTACTACAGGCATGATGTCAGTTTTAAAGAATGAAATGTAGCCAAAATGGTCAAATGCATGTCGTCTTCAGTATTATGTTGATGTAAAATTTGGCCTTACATTGTCTGCCACAAAATTGTGAGAGTAAATTCAGCAAATTAGGTATTTAAGATGGGTCAATAATTTCCTGCAGATAGGCAATAATATCACACCAATGAAGCAGGTGTTTTAGCCTTACAGCAGGGGAAATCAGATCTTGTTGGGATTGATTTTCACCTAGTTAAATTAAAGATGTGGATTGGCATTTAGTTACATACTGTAAAGCTAGAAATCTATTTTGCGGGACTAAAAGTAAAAGCAGTAGAATTTACTGAAGATTTGTTTCTGACATTCCAAATATGGTACTGGCAAAGAAGGAGTTATGATATAAGGCATAATGAGTTTTCTGACATATTTCCACTCATATATAGTGTCTGTAACTTCAAGATCTGTAGGCTAACTGTACAAAACATGAACTGTACTTGTTTTCTTTCTAGATAAGTGCTTAACAGCTAGTGCAGTCAATGGTTTTCTATGAACAATTAGTACAAGTTATCATATAGAACAGGGATGAACTAAGGCAGTGTTCCTTTTGGTTAGGTTATAGTGAAAATTGATGAGATTTATGTTTTTAGCTCATGAAGAATGGAAGGTTTCATGTTGTAGCTTATCTGTTGTGTACTGTATGTAAAAATCGTAACTTTGAGAAACTGGTTTTTTTGTTTCCAGATGGCTAAGTCTTCAGAGATCCAGTCTATGAGCAGGTCAACCCCTCCCCCACCAAGTCCCACCCGGCAAGGTGCAGTGGCTGGACCAGGCACAAAATTTGAGGTAAGAAACCTAATCTTTGTTTTCTGTCATCTTTACTGTTTTGCACTTTTTGGTGATAACCTACATGTAGGAAATCTTCACTTATATTACTAAGCTGCTGTCTTTAAGTGTACAGAACCAGTAGGTAATGTGTGAAATGTTGCTACATTTCATGACATAGAAAGCCTAGTTGCCGCTACCATATTCTGCTTGTAGTATGTTTTTATCTACTTAATTTTAGAGGCTTTTTCTGAGAATAGCTTTCCATGCTAAAGCAGATAAAATATGAGAAAATAATCTTGAAGCTTGGACTCATTGCTCAGTGGTTAGCATGCTGGCTTGCTATGCAAGGGGTCAAGAGTTTGATCCATACCATGGCCATTCTGTCTTTGCCAAATTGACTGTTGTATGCAATATAGTGAGGTTTCTCCTGTAAATGGAGGAGTAGTTAAAGTTGTAAAAGGATCTTTCATCTCCAACCTGGCAATTTGTCAGTTACCTTTGCATAAAGTGAAGATGACACTTGATAGGACAGTCAAGTGTACATTATACTTTTTGAAAAAGATGAAGTTCTCAAAAGTTAACATAGCAAAAGTATAGATTTGAAACTTTAGAGCAACAGCAGCATAAAATGCTAATTTGAAACAGGTAATTAGAAGGTTTCAATTGCATGTCATTTTCCTATAGTCCCATTTTAGAACAGAAGTCTTATAACCTTTCAATTTAATGCCCATGAATTGCATGTTGTTTTTCTTATTACAAATAACTTAAACCACTAGTGTAAAACTTGATTACTAATCATTGCCTAATAAAAGTTTTTGTAAAAGAAAACAAATGTAGTACTAGATTATAAAAGTAATTGCTGTTTTATTACTGTAAGTTGTACATTCTTGTGCATTTATATTTAACTAACTTTATTTGATTGTTGTGTGTGTGTTGACAGACGCCCTCCGAATCCCAAAACCATGTTAGGCTAACACTTGAATCCCCAGATAGGGAACAGGTAAGGGGCCACACAACTGTTTCCTCTAGCATGACTTGACCTTTTCCTCCCGCATGCTGTGAATAGTCTAGTTTTAGTAAATGGTAAAATATCATGCATGTAATACTAGTTCCACTCATATATACATTTGTACAGCTGAATACATTTTTGGCCATCCATAAATAACATTGCTAATGGACACAAAAATGATGTTGATGAATATTTTGCTGTTTCAGATGTTTTCAACCCTTACCAATGCTGTATTCATTTTGAAGGCTGCAATTTTTAATTGAAATCAAAATTCATTTTACAGATCTTTTAAATCATTGATTTAATGCCATTTAAAAGGGAAAATCCATTTTCTTGTTGCTGTTTATGTAACACTGTATTTGCTTCCATATTAAAATGTATTGCAGTTTATAGATAGTGTAATTCAAAGTAGTATCGTAAAAATCCCAATATTTTGAAAAACAAAACATCACATTTGTTAGTGAAGACATTCTTGTTATCAGCTTGGTAAGGATTTTTCAACACTTCAAGGATACCTAAAAATATTGCATGCATGATATATTTACCAATATAGCATGTAAACAAATTTCTCTTATAAAAAAAAACCTCTTACATATTACTGGAGGCAACTTTGTTTCATAGAAAAAAGAAGTGACATCTGCACATATGGTATACAAGAAGACTTTACATTGAATGTGTGTGATATTTCTAGGACAGTAAACACAAAGATAATATAATGAAGGTTATGCGGCCATGTATTGTCATAAGTGGAATATCTATTTGTGATGTGTGTGTTCAAGGTTTTCAGTGCACATGGCTTGGCTCTGAGTTTTCAGGCAGGAATGTGGGACGGTGTTGGTACACAACTTACTCTGTTTTTAAATGGAATGGGTATTTTATTGACTAAGTACAAGTTGTAATTTGAAGGCATGTATGGATATATTCACGGTAACAGGATGTCTTGTTGTAATACAGTGTGGTTACGAACTGTTTTAGAGGGACGGGAAGCAAGAATACACAGTTTGAATTGCTGTAACATATTTACTGTTATTTACTGTAACACAAAATGTTACTAGTTGCAAATGCATGCCTGATGGCTGAGTCGGTTTATTAGGTATTAACACTAAATTTAATTGTTTCTATCGTATAGAATTTCTTAATAATATTTTAAAAAGCATTGCGATAAAATCTTATAGCAAACTTTACTACAGATAGATAATATAATGTGTTTACCAAACAAGATGTTGTTTAAATGATGTTGAATAAAATTGAAGTTTTTAAACAAGAAAGTGCTCAAAAAGTTTCTATCTTTCTTCTGTATTTCTGTAAAATGTATCTTTAGATATAATTCTTTAATACATAATTACTTAGTATACTTAAAGCATGTACTATCATATAAAACTTTGATTAACCTTATTTCTTCTGACTATAAATAAGGGAGCTAACTCTGTCTGTCTTAGACCAAATTAGATCAATTAATATTCTGAAGAGTGCATGAGTTGGAATATTTAATTAGATGAAGGTATAACTAAATCTAACAGTTAAAGCTTAATCTAAGCAGACATTATACAGGATGAGCGGCTATGATTGTTTGCTGTCAGTCCGTCTGTCTGTCAGCTTTATATATCTCGTATCAGCCCAGAACATTCATATAAAATGTCATGGTCTTTGGCACAGCTGGACAGAAAATGGTCATATATAGAATGGGGTGAAAGGGGTCTACAGCTTGGAAGGAAGACTGCCCAGCTTAAAAAAGAATAATTACTAAATTATTTCTCTGCTCAATGGATCAATATTGAAATGGATTCATCTTGTGAACAGCTTGATATATTGTCACAAAAGTTTGATCTCTTGCATTGATGTTTTTCAGTACATTCAAATAATCGCATTCAGATGCACACTATATGTCCACCATTGGTAAACTTTAAATACATTATGGCCTCAGAAAACATGGATTTGTCCAAACCTGTAGTTCAGCATCAACTTCTGTGAGATTTTTCCAGGGTTTTCAAAAAATAAAAAAAATTCTACACACCTTCCTGTGAAACACCTGGCACATTTATTACTAAACTTGGAATAGAGCTATCTTACATCACATTTTTGTGTGCTGTGTTATGGTCAAGAGCTCAGGTTAGCGATTAAAAGCTATCTGGACTCTCTTATTTTCTTTTCATAGTGTGTATGGTCAGATTGTCAAAGCTGTCACTTAGTCCATCTATATATGGTCAGCCTTTAATTTGAGGCCTCATAAACTATAGCATGTGATTAGATTATGTGAAGCATTTCCATTAATGTGTCGTTAAAGTCGGTTTTAAAGATAAGAAGATGACTTTCTCTGTGTATATGAAAGTTGTCATGTGGAATGATGAGTACCTAGTTGTGATATGGGTATAAGACCATCTGTAAATTCTATAGTCGCCAAATTTAATGACTATTTACCGTTTCTCAGGGGCTGGATTGGATCTATATAATCCATGCTGACCAAATATGTTGAAAGTGATGTTTAAATATGAATTTATTTATCAGTCTGCCTGATTGTGTGTTAAGTGTCTGAAGTTAAAAGGAATGTGAATGTAAAATGAAATGAAAATAAGATGAAATAAATATTTGGTGACATATATAGAAATTCATGTGAATTTCATACCGAGAATGTAAGTTTGTTTTTAAGAAACTTTTTCAACTGTATCCTTAGTGTAAAATATTCATATACATATATAGTATGTATTGAGACTGTTGTTTAATGTTTTAAGAATTTAAGATTTTCAACTGATACAGTATGAGCATAGATCTGCATTATGAAAAATTACTGCTTACTTTTCCTAATGTGTGATATGGAGCTTGACTTATAACCTTGTATATCATTTATAGGCTTGAATTTTAATAAGCATATGTAATATTCTATAATCTATTGCCCATTGTCTCAGAATCATATTAACCCTATTTATACTTTTCCCATTGTGTCCCCTTTTAAGACACGAGTTGTACAAGATTATATAAATTCCACTTCATTCATTCCATGTATACCTGTATTATATTGCATTTTGAACATTCCCCTATGGAATGGTGCTCTTTGATGTGTGTACCTGTTTTGAAACGGAATTCCCTCACTAGCACAGCAACGCAAGATTTCAAATGACGAAACATGCATTTTAACCTATCTCGTTGCTAAAACATGACATCGTATGATAAATATGGGCATTTATACATACAGACTGTTAAGGCGTTAATGAAAAATTTAACAAAAAGTGATACAAGTTCAAGATGTTATTATAATGCCCTATTGAAAACACTTACAGGAAATCGCATCTTTTAAATTGATGTGTGAGTTTGACAAGTGTTTATTTCTGTATCTTGTAAAGTTTATTCGCTTTTTGTGCTTTTTAGATTAAGTTACGAATCACCCTGGGGTTTGCATGTATAATTCAATGTTAACAAGCCTTTTGTACCCAATATCTGATAACGTGCTTAGTTTTCTATTTTATCACACTTTTTTGCTTAATTTCTGTGAAGGAGAATTGGATTTAAGTTTCTATATATTAGGAAATGGAATAGTGTAAATACTTGTATGTAATGAAAATTGTATTTTCTTGGAGTTTGGGTGTTTCCTCTTTCATTATGTGGTTATTCCAGTGCATGCATTGTATATGAACGAATTAAGTACATTATTGTGACAATATGTCATCTGACTTTTTTTTCAAAGCACATTTAAATACTTGTAGAAGGATTTCACCAAGGGTATGGTGTATGTATGTTTTTTAGATCAATTAAGTATTGGTGTTTTTATGCCTTTTCTTTATATTGGTTTACTGATGTTGGCTGGTTCCTGGTCTGGACAATAACTGGAGAACACAGTCTCCAAATCTTATATCATTGCACTGCACAGCTTGTCTTTTTCTCTGTGTTACAGCTTATTTGTGGTTTACAAATGAGTCTTGAATGACCATAATTGAATACAATAATTTAGCCAAGTTAATTATATTTCAAGCCCTATACTGAGGGATATGGTGTTATGAAAAGCAATGTTTGTACTGCTATGAAGGAGTATAAATGAAAGAAACTGTGAAAGTTGTCTGTACTTTTGACACAATGATGCAAATGAAATAAAATATATGATAATTAGTATGATAATTTCAATCTCCCAAGTCAGTTAATGGGTTTATGTTTGTCCTAATGCTGTTATATTGTTGTATGTGGGCGTAAAAAGAACATGCAGCTATATGAATATTGTCTGTTGACAGGAAATAAAAAGCAATAATTATACAGTTTTGTGCAATATTTCTTTGTTTTATCTTTATTGTGCATGGTTAAGGTTTAAGGAAGGTGTGCACATTATATTTTCTTTTGCAAAATATAAATATATAGGTTAAAATAACAGGAAAAAGGTCAATAGTTTTAATATTCTATAAGAAGCTTTCCTATGACAAAATTCAGGTCCTTTAATAGCATTACTTTTTTCTGTCAGCTTACTTTCGAAAAGTATTGTTTTGATACTTCTCTGAAATGACGGCTTTCTTTACAAAGGTAAGCTGATACCCCAACAAATAATAAGGAAAGATGTATCGTTTTACTTTTCAAAAGTGCCGCAACTATTTTTATTTCAACACGTTTGACAGTAACATTCCTGTCTTTAGTTTCAAGAAGTAATTATTAGTCAAACTACATTTGGATAAGTTTCTTGGATTATTTGCTTTGCTGTGTTGTTATCAAAAATGTCCAGCTACCTTAATTGAATGTGAAAATTACTGCAGAATTAGTGTTACCTCAAGTGAAGAACAGTCTTTAGTTTATATGAGGCTTTGCATTTTCATATTAGATTAAGATGTTATTTGCATCATAGATTATTATTGTAAATATATAATCTGTTGATGTATTTGCCCATGACAAAGCATAAGAATGTTTACAAGCAAATACTTATGAAAGGAAATGTTTATTCCAGGACTTGATGTACATGAAGAAAGGTTGGCTCATCAAGATGGGAACCTCTGAAAAGGTAATACATTGTACCATTAATTTTTGTATATGAACAGTATAAACTAAAGTGCTATGGAGGCAGATTTTACAGCTGGACAGAGCTGTCACATTTGCAGGTCAGTGTATGTCTGTGTGTGATGTCCTTACGTCCAGATGAGCTTGTCTGGGCTGTAACTTCCTCATGCATTGAAGAGTTTTTAAATGACTTGGCATAATTGTACACCACAATGGTGTGATGGTGGGATGGTGTGTTGAGCGAAGGGTGTGTTACTTCTAAGTGCAGGTCACAGTTAATGATTAAGGTAGAAGAGGAACCCACAGACCTTGTCCTGGCTTTAACTTTCTCATGCATTCAAGGATTTTGAATTGACTTGGCACAGCTGTTGACCATGATGACATAGCATGAAACCAGCAAGACCCAGATCTCTAGCTCAAAGGTCAAGGTCATATATGGAGATAAATAATAAAAAATGGTAAAATGAGACCTTGACCAGGTTCTAACTTCCATGTCCATTGAATATAACGGTTCATCACAATGTGATGGTGTGTTACCTACTAGACCCTATTCCCTTCAATCCCGAACAGTAGGTGGGCTCTAGTTTTCGAAGATTGTTTGCTAGAAATTTACTGTAAGTGATTTGAAAGACAGAACTTTTAGGCAGCTGTATTTTATATGATATGAGCAGAAGTTTGTGAAACTTTATGAAAAAGATCTCTGCAATATCTCTGCAAGGTTTCAACAAACAAAATTTGAACTGTTTTGGGGTTTGGAAGAGCACATTACAACTGGTTACCATTAGCTCAAACTTAGCTGCAGTATTTTGTGCTTGGAGGGCCATTTAAGCAGCTCTCCCCTTACATAGGAATATAAGTATTAATAGAAACCTGAGAACTAAAGTGTTATTTTGTTATTAACATCTAGGACTGGAAGAAGCACTGGTTTGTGTTGACAGGAAATTCATTGAGATATTACAAGGATGCGAAAGCTGAGGAAACAAATAGCCTAGATGGGCGGATTGACCTGTCCAGCTGCTACGAGATATCGGAGGTACAGATACAGAGGAACTACGGCTTCAAAATAAAGGTAGGGATAGGCTTGCTATCAACACTGTAGGAATGAGATATGTACTTAACTGATAGACTAGATGCCCGTGTTTGCCCATAACGCAGTTGTTCATTCTAGACTTTGGGTTACCTGACTAGCAAAATTTCACACTGTTGATGATCAATATGATATTGCATTGGATCCATTTTTAGCTCGTCTGATTTTTGAAAAAAATGACGAGCTAATGTCGTCACTTGATTGTCGTTGTCGTTGGTTAAGTTTTGCATTTAGGTCACTTACATGGAAACTATCAAAGCTATCACTTTGAAACTTGGAAAGCTTGTTCATCTAATACCCTTCTTCACATTGTATGCTAAAGATACTGAGTCTGACCTGTTTTTTGGGGTAAAAAAACATGAATTTTGATTGATTTTGGTTGATTTTGAGAATTGGACATAGCTTCTTCATTTTTTGTTAGATTGATTTCAAATTTTTCACAAACAATAAATGGATAATGTACTTCAACATATCAAACGGGGTTTTGAGTTTTACATTTGGGGGGATATTTTAACATTTTTGGACTTTGTAGTTTTTAGCTAGTCTGATTTTTTAAATTTTGCGTTTAGGTCAGTTACATGCAAACCATCAAAGCTATCACTTTGAAGGTTGGAATACCTGTTCACTATCAAATGTACAATAGAATGAAGGAAGAGTTTTACAAGTTACATAACCCTGTCATGTATTTTGACTAGGGCTGTAACGAATACAGGGTCACGAATACGATATTTATTCATGAATATGAATACTATACTAAAACATTGAACAAGTGAACATTATTGGCTTTTGCCAACAATATATTACAGTCTGCGACTAGAAATAGTACTTTCTTTGTACTCGAAACACTGTGAAATAATACGTAAAAAGTAACAAAAACACTGAGTAAATATGTAACTAAAGAGCTCTGGGTTCAAAGACTAGAACTGTTTAGAAAAAGACTAAACACGACTATAGAGTAAAGAGGATCTCGATTTCAACGGTTCTCGATGCTGACATGTTGATGTAGACGGTTTTTGGATGTCGAAAATGGGAATTCCCAATTGTTGATATCAAATTTTTAATTGAATGTGAAATTTGAATGAATTCAATCAGTTTAAAACCAGAAAGTTATGAAAATCATTTATTCAATTGTAAACCAACACCAAATATCGGCTCGACGACTTATTAAATAAAGTCTGAAAATATCTGTCAACTGTTGTGGGTGGGGTATTACGGAAATAGTGCAAATGCGCTTGAAACGGAGCGTTCAGTAGATTCATCTGTTTTAGGTAAATTCAAATGATTTTAGTTTAAATCATGCAATTTATCTATATTGAAATATTCGGTTCGGCACATGGCGAAAACGAATACAATTGGACAAAACGTATCGACTAAACGATTTGAATGGTACAGCCCTAATTTTGACTGGGTTATTGCCTCTTCTTAACTTAGAAAGTGTCACACACACAATATTTTTGTAATAGTGAACATAATGCAACCAAACTTAGTGTATAGGAAGTATTTATGAATATTTTTTAAATTGGATTGTGTTTTGGGGCTGCTGGGGTCAAGGTCACTGTTACTAAAAATAGGAAAACTGTAACATATTCAATATCTTTAGTTACAGTTGACATAATGTAACCAACTTTCGTTTGTAGTAAGTATTTAAGAAGATCTTTAATGTGGTTGTGTTTTGGGGCTCCTGGGATCATTGTCAAGGTCACTGTAACTAAAAATAGAAAAACAATAATATCTTCAATATCTTTAGTTACAATTGGCATAATGTAACTGAATCATTAAGTGTGAAATATATATAAATGAAGAATTTTATTGGGATTGTGTTTGGGGCTCATGGAGTCAAAGCTCAGGATTTTTTTCTAAAAATAGAAAAATGGGAAAAACACAATATCTTTAGTTGCAGTTGAATAATTGTGACCAAACTTCTGTCTAGTAATTATTATGAAAACCTTTTGTTGGATTGTGTTTCGGGGTCAAGGTCAAGGACACTGTTACTTAAAAAAATGGTAATCAATAAACCGTAAAAGGATAAAATCAGACGAGCGTCAGACACCCGTAGGCGGTGCTCTTGTTTAGACTTATAATGCAGGATGATCAACTGATGAAATTATACAGTATCGATTGATACATTACCTCATTAGTTAACAGGTGTCTCATCAATATTCATAACAAACTTTGGGCAGCTATTCTACAATTGTTTGTAATGTTTTGATAAAATAATGTAGACTACAGGCTCCAATAATGTAGACTGCAGACTCCAATAATGTAGACTGCAGGCTCCAATGATGAGTAAACACAATTACGATGATGGAACCAGATATATCTGTGTTAGAACCAGTGTAGACAATGATGGCGTCTACATCATGCAGTTTGGCCATAATCTAAACTGTTTACTATCTCTGTTTAGCTCAACTATTCGAATACTGGTAATAGGGGAGTTAATCTAATCTCAATGTTAGTGTTGGCATCACACCTTGGTCAAGTTTTCTGTATCACCCAACTTCTTTTTAAAACCATTACAGATATTGCTTTGAAACTTACAACACTTATTTACTATCATTACCTCCATCAATAGACAAGAGTGAAGGTTTTTGTCAGAGTTAAGGGCTTTTTTTTTCTTGAAAAATACATTGAATCTGGGTAAAGTATACTTATTTACTTTACCCATTGAGCTATTACTTTGAACATTGGAGTACTTGTTCACCATCATGTCCTTAACATGTAGGCAAGAGAAGATAACTCTGTAGTAGATTTCTTTTGAATTACAGGCCCTTTTTTGACAGATAATCTTGGTTAAGTTTTTCATACCAGTCCACTTTTTGACTTAACCATTTGAGACATTACTTTGAAAGTTGAAATACTTATTTTCCAATAGACCCCCACATGTAGGCAAGAAAAGGTTACTCTGTCAAGGATTTCTGTTGAATTATGGTCCTTTTTAACATAGCATTTTGGTTAAGTATTTCAGACCAATCCATTTATCGACTTAACCATTTGATATATTACTTGAATGTAGGAGTACTTGTTTACCCATGACACCCATCTGTAAGATAACTCTGTCAAAATAATTTTTATTGAACGATGAAATTCCTGTTTAAAGTCTTCTGTGCAAGGCACTGCAAGGCTCATATAATGGTAACCACTTACAGTATTAATTTGAAACTTTGCTATAGTGTTCCGGGTATCAAACAATTAAGTTAGATAACTCTTAACTTTGTATTTTACTATTTACAACCCTTGTTTACTGTTTGAAAACAAGCTTTGCTTTTAACTGATAAAAGTTTTGTTTTATTGGTAAGCACTTAGAGTAGTTGCAGCACATTGTCTTATGGACAGCTCTTGTGGGGGAGGGGGTTAGAGTAAGAATGAAACAATGATACAGTTGAATATTGAAACCCAAACATCTACAAGCAGTCTTTACAACTGGACATCTAGAATAAATTGAGAAGGAATAGTGATTTTTATTTCTTAATTATGATTATATTGTCTGTTTTCATTGACAGATAAAACATAAATATTTAAATGATATTCTGTTGAAATGCATTCTGAGTAACAAAATCATATTTTTAAAACTGCATGATAATAACACTTTTCAGTTGCAAGCAGCATTGTGTTTGTTGTTAGGCTAATTACCCTAGTGTTACGTTTCTGTATATACCTTATAACAATAGCATGTTTTATATCACCATATATGTGACTATACAATCAAGTCTGTAGTTTCTGTTATGACTTTCACATCCTCCCTATTTTTGCAGACCAGAAATGGGGAATATACACTGTCAGCCATGACATCGGGTATCCGGAGCAACTGGATGAAAGCTATACGTCTGTGCATGGACCTTCAAAACAGCAATAAAAACAAGGAGTCTTCTGTTGAGTCGTCTGCTTCGAGTTCAGTGGCACGGACTAATGATGATATGGATATTGATTCATCATCATCATCATCTAGAACAAGTGATAGTACCCGAGGGATTGAGAAAAAGAAATTTGTTGCAAATAAGAGAAGACATTATTCTGATGTTAACCCTGGGAATATAAGTAAGATGTTCTCAATAAAAGGTTTAACGTTAGATTCATCTAAATCTATTTCACAATCAGTTTCAAGTCACTCCTCAGGTTCTTCTGTTTCGTCTTCGAAAGATCCATCACTAGAGCGGGAAATTAAAGCAGAGAGTAGTCTCCCTTCTCATATGGACTTAGCAACAGTTCCAAAGCATGGCAAATACGATCAGTATTGGCAGGGGGAGGCTGGTTCAAGCATTCCTTTTCGTCGATTTGTTGAAGGAAGTGACAGTCATGTGACTAGTCCAAATTCTTCAGTGGACCAATCAAATAAGTCAACAGATAACTTTGAAGATGAGGAACGTAAAAAACGTGCCAAATCACCAAGTGCGAAAATAAAAGAACGTTCTAGGGCGAAATCACCAAAACTGCATTCTCCACCCCCTGGTGAGGCAGAAACTAAATTTACATATATGACTTCCAGTAGGGAGGATGAGAAAATGTCTGTGAGTTCGGAGGATATAGATTACATGGATGGTGGTGATGATGTATGTATTTTGTTTTTATTTTTAGTTTGTTATGCACATTTTATGTTTCTATCATTTTCCTTCAGTTCAAGTAACCCTAAGGCATGAAATAAAGCATGTATGATACAAATAATCAGTATATTGTAAAACATGTCACTTTTGTATGTATCACAATATTGGGAGAATAGGATGTTCAAGTGTTACTGTTTTATTAAACAGATATATTCCATAATTATAGTCATGTATCAAAAATTTCCATGGGCCTGTTGTTGGAGACATTATGATATTTGTTTGTAGATTGTTGTTATTGAAACAGCATTATGTACAGTATCTTTTCATTAAAGTTAGCAGGTATACTGAACTTTAAAAAAAAAATCAAATGTACTTAAGGCGAAAACAGTTACAGAGGTGCTGATTCAATAATATATGATTCTATAATGTTCAGAGAACTTAAAAACAAAAATATCGCAAAACAATTTTATACTGTACTTGCAGGAGAATCTTGATGCAGAAGACAACTTACCATCTACAATGTCATCTGCTGGTGAAGGAATGCTTGTGGATCTCCTGGAAAATGAGGTAAATACATATAAATCTTTATTCTTACCCTGTTTGGACAAGGTATTTTAGTATTTGCAACCAGTATAGACAGTGATAGTGATACTCAGGGATCTATATATTACGCATTACTCACAAGGCAATCTGTTCATTTTTCATTGAGAAGCCAAAGTTAAAAGAAATTAAGCTTAATCTAAAAGACTGTGGTGTGTTGATTGACTGTGAGTAAGGGAAGCAAACTCAGTCAGTTTAAACAGGTATGTAAAGAAGAGGAAAATTAGGTCATGTTGTAGCTACAATAACATTTTCAACTGGAAATTTTACTACCATGACTAAATTCAGTAGAATTTTATCTTACCATTTGACACAGAACATAACTGAGTTTATGACAGCTTTGAAACTCAATTTGTTAGGAAAATTTGTCCCAGGCATAAATGTTATGACACTGGTTTGTTTGATGAAACCATCATATTTCTCATTAAAAATGTACTGAAGATCAGTTTGCAAAAATCTGTTACAGCTATGGTCTATCAAATAGTACTAAAATTACCAAGTTAAGCCTATATAGAGAAAATATCAGTATAATTTGTCATGTCAAGCAGATGTTTTCTCAATAAGTTTAAAAAAAGCTGAAGAAGTATTAACTTAAAGCAAAAAAGATACTCTTTAAAATCTGAACTTAAAAAGTTTGCATATTTCAAAAAAATATGGGTATACTCCAGTATTTAAAAATATTCCTTCAATTAATGTCATTTTGCTTTATCAGTTAAGAATGCCTTTATTATTTAAATATCAATTGTGTTTTCTTGTTTTTCCCTTCCAGTCAGGATTTTGAAGATGTTCTTGAGATAAAGTAGGTTGGTGTGACTTGGGGTAATTAGCCAAGTTTTGGGGTACTATTTCACTCAAATGACCCTTGGTTTATCCAAAATCTTCAGGTAAAAGGTCACCATCTCAATAACATTGGTCAAAATGTCACCTGAACATGAACTTTTGTAAATGAACCTCATTCAATGAAATGTACCCAATTGTTAGAAGGAGTACAAGGAAAATAATAGAAGAAAAGATGCTGATACTACACACTGTGTGTTGTATTGATTTTGTATTTTGATATGATTCATCCACGGATGAGGACCAGTCCAAATGTTAAATGCTAACACCTGTGGCAAGGTTACTTTATGAAATCAGATTGTAAAAACAAAATAAAATTCAGGCTTGTAACACATAGTGAAGTTTGACAATGGATGTTATTTTAGTCCATAAAGATAATGTTATCATCAGGCTTTAAAGTGTTAGTATTGTAAAGATATGATTACTTTGTCACAATCAATGCACTTGTAAATTTTCTCCTGGGAATAAACATATTTGACAAAAATAATACTTTGAATTTAAAAACAAATTATTAATCACATTCTGCTTGAAGATTTTGATATTTTAATTGCCAAGTACAAATATTTAAGAAAGTGTCAACTTATACTGTCAATGGTAATAAAGTGGTGTTTTTTTTGGCAAAAATCAAGCATAATGGATTTATGAAAAAACACAGATATTCAAATATTGAGGATGATGATGCATCAAATAGGGCTATTTTTTATGCAATAAGCAACAGTGTGGTGTATCCAACCTCTCCGCCAAAAATTGGAACTATTTAAAAAAAAAGAGGAGCATTAAGGCTTACAGGAATATAGACATTTACTTTGTGTATCAAAATGAAGCCTGACCAGTGTGATTCCCATCCGCAGGTTGAGTCGCTGAAGGAACGCTTAGAACATACGCAGCAGGAACTTTCAAAGTCTCATGACTCAAATCGTGACCTGAAAACCAAACTACAAACAGTTGTTCGAGAGAAAGATCCGGCACAGGTGAGAAATCTTTTAATTGAACACAATTGCTTAGAACTGCTGTTTGATTTGAATAACTTGTAGATTTTGAAAAGCTTACGCAGTTATGGTGGCTTGATATATTTTATTACTGCTTATGCTACGTATTACTTTTAGTAATCTTGCATACACATTTATTTCATTATTATTATTGATTAAAATAAGGGTCATATTCTGTTTGGACAGAACATTTAGTTACAGCAAACTGTATCAATAAAGGGATGGTAGGATGGTAAAATGAGAATGGTTACAAATACTCAAATGACTTGCTTTATTTCATCCAAATATATTGAAAGATATCTCAGCATAAATTTCTTTTGTATCTTGAAGCATTAGCAAAACAGAACGCTATTCAGCTTTTAGTTATGTTGTATTTTTAATAAATTTTAAACAACAAACTAATAAAATTTGGTGTAGATGTTAAATTTAGGAGAGTGGTACACATTATTCTGTGAAGCTGTATACTATAAAAGTTCAAATGTCGGTATGGTATGGTATATTAGGGTTTTATCGTTGGTACCGGTTTCCCATATGACCAACGCCTCCAGAAGAGTTTAGTTATTTTAGGTTTCGGGGGATAGTGCAAGGTACAGAAAGCTCCCAATTCCAGAGACACCCCTGGTTCTTTTATCATGCCAGGTTTTCACCCATACAAGGGACCTCGGTTTTTAAGTCTCATCCGAAAGACTGTTAGTAATTTTAGTTGGTCAGCCCTGGGAATCGAACCCACAACCCCGAGATTACAAGTCTCGTGCTCTACCTATTGAGCTATCCGGGCTGAAAATGTTGGTGAAAATATGACATCTTTATAAGTAACAAGGCTTATTGTCATAGATTGATTTAGAAATTATTCACAGATTTATAGCTGCTTGGCTGATTTACTGCTTTCAGCTTTAGCTAAATGCATTTCCTTGATTAAATAGACTGTTTTTGCTTTCTAGATTGAATACAGACATTCATATCTTGCCATTTGCATTATTATAAATTTACATTTTATTGCACTGTATAGCATTTAAGTATTTTAATTATCAGAGTGTAGATTTAGTGTTGCTTGTGGTTTGAACTGTGCAGTACTCAATGCAGATTTTTCTTTTTCCTTGCTGTATAAAAGGTTAATGTCAGTATGATGTAAAGCTGTCAGCTAAAACTTTGTCAAATAATTCATTATAAAAGCAGAAGACTTACAGCTGTAGTTTAAAACTAAACATTTTGACATTTAATTCACATCCTTTTGTAAAATATGTAAAGAAATTCAATTATCATCTGCATTAGGGAATACTGTAGACATTTGGTTACTTATTGCTGGAGTATGTATGTTTCCCTGCTTTTCTGTGAAGGAGATGTCTGTGAATGATGTAAGCAAGGAGATCACTGGTTATTATTTTGAATGAAGTAAAGCAACGACTGTATATCAGTTTGAAATTAGCAAGAAATGAATTTCATCAGTTTGATTTGATTATATTTTCCTTCTCTTTTTTATGCCCCCAAAGGGTGGCATATTAAAATCGCACTGTCCGTCCGTCCGTCTGTCTGTCCGAGCCCGCATATGGGCATATATTGGGTACTATATCATTCATTCCATTAGGTAGCCAACAAAAAAAGGGGCACATACTTTTAATACTTTTAATACTTTATATAGGGACTTGTTGGCTACTTTCTTATCATTAGAGGCAATGGAAAGTACCCAACAAATGCCCATTTGTAAGGTCGTCCGTCCGTCTGTGCGTCCCCACTTACAAATTCGTGTCCGGACTGTAACTCTGTCATGCATTGAAGGATTTTAAAATAACTTGGCACACATGTCTAGCACATCAAGACGACGTGTCGCGTGCAAGACCCAAGTCCCTACCTCAAAGGTCAAGGTCACACTTGGAGTATGAAGGTTATGGAATCCTCTATATATGCACACATTCGTGTCCGGACTGTAACTTTGTCATGCATTGAAGGTTTTAAAAATACTTGGCACAAATGTCTAGCACATCAAGACGACGTGTCGCGTGCAAGACCCACGTCCCTACCTCAAAGGTCAAGGTTATACTTAGAGTTTGAAGGTAATGGATTCCTCTATATATGCATATGTGCACACACAATCGTGTCCGGACTGTAACTTTGTCATGCATTGAAGGATTTTAAAATAACTTGGCACACGTGTCTAGCACATCAAGACGACGTGTCGCGTGCAAGACCCACGTCCCTAGCTCAAAGGTCAAGGTCATACTTAGAGTTTGAAGGTAATGGATTCCTCTATATATGCATATGTGCACACACATTCGTGTCCGGACTGTAACTTTGTCATGCATTGAAGGATTTTAAAATAATTTGGCACAAATGTCTAGCACATCAAGACGACGTGTCGCGTGCAAGACCCACATCCCTACCACAAAGGTCAAGGTCACACTTGGAGTTCAAAGGTAATGGAATCCTGTATATATGCATACATTTGTGTCCGGACTATAACTTTATCATGCTTTGAAGGATTTTAAAATAACTGTGCACAAATGTCTAGCACATCAAGCTGATGTGTCACATGCAAGACCCAAGTCCCTACCTCAAAGGTCAAGGTCACACTTAGTGTTTAAAGTAATGGAATACTGTATGCATGGTTACTCTGTCATGCATGGAAGGATTTTAAAATTACATAGCACATTTATTGAGCACATGGAGAGAGCACAGACTGTGAGGCATCTCTTTCGGGGGCATTCGTCACTTGTGAGGGACAGCTCTTGTTTCTGTCATTGATTAAATCTCAATATTGTACGCTGTGCTATCTGCTTGCAGTCCTCTGTATCAAGGGAGGTAACTGATCAACAAAACTAGGCCTTGGAAATTTAATACATAAATATTTTAATCTCCGTCTTCATAGTTCAAATCTAATATAGGGGCTGATTAAACATAAAATTCCTTATTTGATATGGTCACTGCATAACCATCATAGTCACACAGTTATCTGACACATAGCTTATGAATTAAGTCACATCTTGTGAACAGAAGTTGCAAGGTCAGCACTAGTTACCCTCAGTATGACAGAGTATAAGTGATTTGTTTGAAAGATAAAACTCAGGTCAAGTGATTTCTCTTATAGATTACAATTTATTACAGGGTTAATAAACACAGCCTCTCCAAGTCAAGGGCTTCTCTTGCAAAAGAAATTAATTGCCAAGTGTCTAAAGTATAAAAAAAAACAGCACCAGATTTATAGTATTTGATATGGTAAAACTTAAGATGAATTTACTGTATAAATGTAGCAAAACTTTATAATTGTGAAGCATTTATGTGGAATATCAAATTTTCTGCCATATTTACTGGAGTGTGTCGGTATTA
Source organism: Saxidomus purpurata (assembly GCA_022818135.1). Classification (NCBI taxonomy): domain Eukaryota; kingdom Metazoa; phylum Mollusca; class Bivalvia; order Venerida; family Veneridae; genus Saxidomus; species Saxidomus purpurata. The sequence goes on along the minus strand of JAFMSR010000002.1, from coordinate 309,218 downwards.
AACTAGATATATGAGTAAATTGATACACTTCTCTCTGTCACATTGTATTCAAATGAAATTCATGGCGTTAAATTATGTAGGAACGTTCACATTCTGCTCCAGTACAATGCGAATAACTGAAATGTTTTAATTGTGGTAAACTGATGTGTGTTGTTGAGTCTTCATTTTGAAATAAAATCTTTGGAAATTACAGTATTACATTTAGATGTTCAGATTCATACTTAAATTCTGTTGCCACATTGTGCTTTGGGCAGGTTAGTATTCATTATGTGTGACAAGTAGTTTTTAAAAAGAAAATAATAGTGCTTTTATTATTGATAAGGTATGGGTGGAGCATTTTTTAATATCTGTACAAACAATTTTACATGTTAGTTGCAACCGTTCTCTCATACATATATTTCATTATATTTTGTGGCTATGGCTGGAGTATGGCTTCACTAATGATCATTTCTGATGCATGTGGTTTTTGCTGCATTATGTTTACAGCTACAAGCTAGTATAGACAGTTCATATAGTCCAGCTTTGTCACAGCCAACCATTGACTCACAACAGGTAACTACATGTAACCAGGGGTGAAGGTCATTTGTGCTCTCACAAAAATTTGGAATATATAATTAACTCGGACACTAATTAGCATGTGTTTTTCATAGCTCCCATCTAGTTTATAACCTTAGAGTTTCTTATCACCGAGACACTAAAATAACATAAGTTATCCTGTAGATACAAAATGCACCTAACATTTTAGACACAAAAGTCCTTTAATAGCAATATACAAGTTTCTGTTGGTGGTAACATTATTTTCTTCTGTAACTGTAGATAACAAGTACTTTAGGTATTCAGAATTAAGCATGCATGTAAAATCCTTTCTGAATGAAGTTCTCTGCATGATATTTTAATATCCTTATATAAACATAACCCCATCTTTCTCAGTAATTTTGTTTGATATACAGAATGATGTCCAATCTTTGTGTGCATTGTTTGAGGTACATATTAAATTGTTTCCTTCATTATAAATGACCCCCATACACCCTGCAAATGTTATACCCTTTTCCCATTTGCCTCTTTGTGTAGCAATGATACTTGGGTATGGGATGACCTCTGTGAATACACGGCAAACTGAACTGAAGTGTTAAGGAACAGCTTTCACATCAGAGAACAATTTTCCTTGTGTAATAATAATTGATTGTAGTGCTTTCTCTTGGGGGTTTTTGAATCATGCAGTATCAGACCCAAGGTTTTCAGTCATAAATAAGGCTTTTCTTGCAATCAGTCAAACTTTCCCCCTTCTTAGCTGGACTATTAGAATATTGAGAACTATTACATTCACTTGTGCGTCGATGTCGGCGTTGCAGCTTTGGTTAAAGTTTTGCATGCAAGGTATTATCATGGATATATTATCTTAGTAACCACTTACGGGATTGATTTGAAACTTCATTAAAGTCTTCAGACTGTCAAGTTAGATAACTATTGTATGAATTTAGTTCAAATTATGGCCCTTATTAAATTATGGCCCTTATTGAACTTAGAAATTTAGTGTAAAGTTTTGCATGTAAGGTACTATCATGGACATATCTCAGTAACCACTCTTGGGATGGATTTAAAACTTCAGTATAGCTTTCAGGGGTATCAAACAATCAGGTCCTGACTTCATTTACTACAAATTATGGCTGTTGTTGAAGTTAGAAACTTTGGTTAAAGTTTTGCATGCAAAGTACTTTCATGCACATACTTCAGTAACTACTTGAGAGAGTTATTTAAAACTAATCAGTAGTGATCTGGAGCATCAAATAATTAAGATAGATAACTTCTGACTGAATTTGCTACAAATTATGGCCCTTGCTGAACTTAGAAACTTTGGTTAAAGTTTTGCATGCAAGGTACTACTATGCACACACTTCAGTAACCACTGATAGGAGTTATTTGAAACTTAGCACTAGTGTTCAGTAACTTACTATAGATAATTTTAGACTTTTATTAGCTCACCTGGCACTTTGTGCCAGGCTGAGCTTTTCTGATGGATGATTGTCTGTTGGCCATCCGTCAACATTTTGCTTCGAAAGACATCTCTTCTGAAACCAATGGGCCAATGTTGATGGAACTTGGCAGGATGTTTCTTGCATGAAGCTCTACTAAAATTGTTCAAAGAATTCCATTTAATGAAGAACTGGTTCCTATGGCAATAAATAAGAACAACTTTAAAATCTTTTCGGAAACCTCAAGGCCTAGAGCTTAGATATTTAGCATGTAGCATTGCCTAGTGGACCGCTATCTAGATTGTTCAAATTTTGACCCCTGGGCCCGAGTGGTCACTTGATTTCACATAGGTTCTATAGGATAAACTTTAAAAATCTTTTTCTCCAAAACCACAAGGCATAAAGCTATGATATTTAGTATACAACATTGTGTAGTGGACCTCTACAAAGTTTGCTCAAATCATGCTCCTGGGCTCAATATTGGCCCCGCCCAGGGGGTCACTTGTTTTACATAGACATACCGGGTATATAGGAAAACCTTTAGAAATCTTCTACTCCTAAACCACAAGGTCTAGAGCTTAGATATTTAGTGTGTAACAGTGTCTAGTGAATCTCCTCAAAGTTTGTTCAAAATTGACTATGCCCAGGGGGTCACTTGGTATAAGAAAAACTTTCTTAAAAATCATCCTAACTACTAGGCTTAGAGCTAAGATTAAGATATTTGGAATGTAACATTGTCTGATGGCCATCTACCAAATCATTTGCCTAGGGTACAAATAAAAAATTGACCACTTCCTTAAAGTGCACTGGTACCGAGGTTAGTGATATAGGGCCACCCTAGCCCTTTTGTTTTTGATTATTACTGTTTTCAAGTTTATATTTAGAGACTTGACAGAATTTTGTTTTGCTATTTACTGATAAAAAATGTTGTTCTATTGGCAAGTATTGAGTATAGTCGAGCATGCTGCCTTATGGACAGCTCTTGTTAAAATAACAGATTAATCTCAAAACCTGAATTTAAATGCAGCATATCTTTTCTCAAGCTTTCCTTTTGTTATGCCTGAAAAGTCAGACTTAATACAGCTTTTTACCCAGCTTTCTCGGACATTATCCCCTATTTAACATGGCTAAACCTGTCACAATGATGAATTATCATTCCTTGCAATTCAGGATAAAGTGGGCTTTACTCAGACAAAATCAATAATGCCCTTGCAATTGATATGCACACTGTCTAGCAGTCTTGTGTTTTGTTTGAATATGTTTAAATTTCATGGTTTGCTTTTTTGATAGAAATAAATGAGGGACATTTTAACAGAGATGTTATGGTGATAAAATCATTTACAACCATTTTGTCTGGGAGTTGTTTTGAATTAAAGATATCAGAAGGAAGTGTGGTTTAAATTGGTAGGATGATATGAGTTTGTGAATTTGACTGAGCTAGGATTGAGTAAATATTTGGCAGTAATCTTGTACTTTTAATATATTGGAAATGCAATCAATATCACATAATATTTTATGATCACAATAAATTATTTACAGTACAATCTTACATTTACGTTTGGCGGAATTGTTTATTTATTTCATGTAATTTTGTAAGTGTTGTTGGCATTCATATAGTTAATAATGAGAATATAGAATTCTGTGTAATAATGCTGACAATGCCTTCAATTCAGTGTAATATTTCAGTATAATAGATGCGGAGAAGGACTTCAGTGTAAAAGGTGCTGACAAGGACTTCAGTAGGACTTAAGTGTGATAGATGATGACAAGGACTTTAGTGTAATAAATGCTGACAATGACAGGGACATCAGTGTAATAGATGCTGACAATGACCAAGCCTTCAGTGTAATGGATGCTGACAATGATAAAGACTTCAGTGTAATAGATGCTGACAATGACAAAGACTTCAGTGTAATACATGCTGACAATGACAAGGACTAAAGTGTAATAGATGCTGACAATGACAAGAACTTCAGTGTAATAGATGCTGACAGTGACCAAGCCTTCAGTGTAATACATGCTGACAATGACCAAGCCTTCAGTGTAATACATGCTGACACTGACAAGGACTTCGGTGTAATAGATGCTGACAATGACCAAGCCTTCAGTGTAATAGATGCTGACAATGACAAAGACTTCAGTGTAATAAATGCGGACAATGACAAGGACTTTAGTGTAATAGATGCTGACAATTACCAAGCCTTCAGTGTAATAGATGCTGACAATGACGAAGACTTCAGTGTTATTCATGCTGACAATGACAAATACTTCAGTGTTATAGATGCTGACAATGACCAAGCCTTCAGTGTAATAGATGCTGACAATGATAAAGACTTTAGTGTAATAGATGCTGCCAATGACAAAGACTTCAGTGTAATACATGCTGACAATGACAAAGACCACAGTGTAATACATGCTGACAATGACAAAGATTTCAGTGTAATACATGCTGACAAGGACTTAGGATCATTGTGCTTTAGTTACATACATACAGATGTAATAAAAGATTTTATTTATCATGTAAAATTCATGGAATACCTAATAGAAGGAAAATACATCTGCATTTTACAATCATTGATAAATTTATAGTTGGATTTTATTATTTGCAGGTGGGTGTCATATATTGTTATTTTCTGTAAAGGAATCATCTGATTTTGATCTTTTTCAGGTGAATGCTGTGAAGAAACAATTAAAGGAAAATAAAGATCTTGTGCTCAGACAGAAATCAGAAATAGATCAACTCAAGTCCAAACTCGATATGTCCACCTCAAAGCTAACTGGAACTGAGAAAGCTCTCTCAGAAGCATTGAAAGATGTTAAACAGGAAAAAGATAAGTTTTTGAAAGTTTCCACAGAATACAACAGAAAAGTTAGGAATCTTGAAAATCAATTGAAAGAAGTAACTCAGAAAATGGAAAAATATCATGAAAATTCATTGATAAAAGATAAAGAAAATAGAAAATTAGATTTAGACTTGAAGCAGTCACAACAAAAGCTTAGGGATCATGAACGTGAAATTTTAAAACTGAAAGCAGTAGAGCATGAGTACAGGCAAACTAAAGAAAAGTTTGATGATATTGAGAAGATTGCATCCAGAATGCGAATGGAGGTGAAAGAAAAGGACCAGCAAATGAAGAAGCTGGAAGTTGAATATGATGAGCAGTATGAGCATTTGTTGCAAGAATTTAGTAAGGAAAGAGATGCAACTGAACAACACATTGAAGAACTAAAAGAGCAGTTAGTGGAGGCACAGAAAAAGTCTAACATGTCTGACCAGGTTTCAAGTGATGTAGCTGAAATGATTAGAGAAAAGGATGAAATAATTGCCCAACTTGAAGAGAAAGTCATTGAAAGTGAGACAAAAATGGTTGAAATAACTGAAGAATTGAAAGCAGATGAAGAAGAAAACTCTGAACTTCAGCAGAATATTGAGATGCTCCAGGGTGAAAGGGATAATAGTATAGCTAAGATTATTGACTTGGAAAAATCCTTGCAACACTATCAGGGTCAGGGTCAGCGACTAGAAAAAGAGAATGCTTCCATCAGAAAACATATGGATGATTTAAGAAAAGAGAATACAGAACTCAGTGAAAGATTAAATTCTGAACAGACAGATGTTTCTAGTTTGGTTGAAGATAATGATAGTTTGAAATCACATGTGAAAGAACTTGAACATGAAGTTCATAACTTACATGATAAATTAAAAGAGGTTGTAGCAGGACATGAAAGAGTATCAATGTCATCAGATGGAACAACTTCACAGGAACTGCTCCATACTTTCATCCTTGCTTCTTCAGAAATTAACGATGTTAACGACAGTATGTTAAAAATGAGGAAACAGTTTGAATCTATCCTGTCCAGCCATAAAGGTGACCAAAAAGGGCAACTCACAAGTGTTGCTGAATGTCTTGAAACTCTGGGACAAAAATGTGAAAACATATCCGATATACTAAAAGAAGGTTCCGAGGGGCAAGCAGATGGTGAAGTTATTGAAAAACAAAAGGCATCTGCAGTTGAAAGTACTAAAGTCAGCCCAGAACTAGATATCTTAAAAAGGAAAAATGGAGAGGTTCAAGCTGAAGCTGAAAAATGGAAAAAAGAAGTTTCAGATGTAAACAGTAAGTACAAAGTGTTGCAAGCTGATGATGAAAAGCTGAAAGAACAAATTAAGACTATTGAAGGAAACTGTCAGGATCAGTTAGAGCATTTAAAAAAGAGGGTTGAGGATTTCAGTGTCAAAAACAAAGTAAAAATTGATACTAAGTTAAAGAAAACTGAAAAGAAATCTGGGAAATCAAAAGATACGATTTCTGAAGCAATTGTAGAGCAGTTACTAGAATTAGAAGAGAAAGTAGGAATGGTGGAAAAAGTACTGAATACACATGATCTAAGTATGTCTAGTACAGAAGCTGAAAGCCAAACTGAAACTGAAGAAGAAAGTGAATCAGAAGCAGATGATTCTGATGATTATCTTGACTCAGATAGCGAAGAGTCTGATTCTGAAAGTGGTAATGAAAGTACTGTGGCAGATGAAAGTGAAGGGTTGCTTGGAAAACTGAAAGAAATGAAAAAACAGTTGCAATTAACAAACAGTAGAATGAAAGAACTAACTGGAGAAATTGGTGAATTAGAGCCATCTGCAGTTGGTTCTGAAGTAGCAGTTGAAAGTGAAATAAGACAAACTCTATTAAAATGTGGTGAGAAAGTTGACAGTTTAACCGCAAGGTTATCAGATGGTCTGAAAAGTGCTAGGACTGAAACACCAAGGTTTTCTGATAACACATGGGCATTCCAGAAATGTGTTGGTAAATTGAAAGAGAAGCTCACTGAAGTTAGTGTTCTCATACATGAGCATGATGATTTGAATGCAAAAGATCTGAAACTTGTTCAAGAGAAGCTTGCTTATTTAGCAGAATTTGTGAATCAGGTAGACAGACTAGGAGAAAATGATTGGGATGTTGCAGGAAAGATTGCCAAACAAGAATTGAAATTCCAGCACCTTTTAGCACATAAGGAAAAGGCAACTAGAAAGAGTACATTGAAGTATGAAGATCGCCTACAACTTTATGCAGATAAACTTGCATTTGAAGCAATGATTCTAGGTCAGATGGGAATTCTTATTCAAAGGCAGCAAGTTGGATCAGTCTACAAGGATGTCCTGCTCAGAGAAATCCACGAGGCAAACCTGAATATTTTGGAATTGGAGAGGAGAATTGATAATGTTACTCGTGAGATTAATCAGTCAGATCAGGAGAATGATTTGGTTTCTTCATATGCTGCAATTCTTGCTGAGAAGATAGTATTAGAGGGTCAGCTTGCTTCGGGAGCCATGGTTCAAGATATGGAAAGTAGTGAAAATCTAGAAGTGCTTTCAGCTCTCAATGTGAGTGAGTCACCTTCGGTGTTAGCTATGGAAATTTTCTTAAGATCTCAGGTTGATTCATCAGTGACCGAACAACTGCAGAAATTTGCAGAGAGTATGAACTCTGTCTCAAATCACATAGTTACAAAGGCACTCTTTCAGGGGGAGATAACTCATGCTCTTCAAATAGTGAAAAAGAAATTTAAAAAAGGAGGTCAGTCAGAAGATCTTTCAAGTCTAGTGAAACGTGAACGAAAGTTTGCATTTGATGAATTACAAAACAGACATAAATTGATACTAGACCTTATGAATGAAAATGAACCCTCTGTGATGACAACGTTAATACAATTGATAGAATTTTCCCAAGGGCCAAACTCTCCTACATTGGACTCTATATGTGAAAAAATATCCAGTATTCTGAACAAAAAAATAGATCAGTTAGAAAAATCTTTACAGTCAGCAGATCCAGAAAGCAAAACAAAAATCAAATACATTATCTCTCATCTACATTCAGAACTAACTGATGCCGTGTCAATTTTCCGTGAAGAACATCAGTGTTATGTCCAGACTGCATCACCAGATATTAATCCAAATGTTTTAAGGTTCTCTGCAGATTCATTGTCTACTGATTTAGCTGAAATGATTATCCAGAAAGCTGTGATAGATGGTTCATTTACTTATGTGAAAGATCTTCATGAAAGTGCCCCAGACGTATCTGTGAGCACCATGATGGAACCTTTGACCGTTGAAGGCCAGGCTCTTACTGATTTAGCAAAGAGTCTTGGACAAATTTTGCTGACAGAAGCTGCCAATAAACAAAAAATTGCTGAAGAGGTAAGACATGTAAATTCCACAGAAATCTCAGGAGCTGCTAAAAGTGTGACAGATTTGGTTGGCATGATCCCAGACCTTGAAGCATATCCACAATCATTTGATGCATATGCAGAGACTTTGGTGAGAGAGGCAATGTTCCAGTCTCAGTTAACTTACACCACTTACAAGCTAAAACTTCAGTATCATCGGGAGCTTAGAGATATAAAGATGAAGATGGAAGCAGGGGAGAAAGTTGTTTTACCATCAGAAATTAGTCGTGAGGCAGAAAGCGATATTCAAGCATCATTGACAACTTTTGAAGAAATTCTCAATACAAAGTACCAAGACGAATGTGAAGTATTAAATCAGCTTGAAGCTGAAATAGATAAACTTAAATCAGTACCTGGTGAAAAATCGTGTAGTAAGTGTAAAACATTTGAAACAAATCTGAAAGCACTTGAAAAGACATATCAACATGAGGTATCTGTTGCACAAGAAAGACAAAATGTTCATACAGATGTGTTACGTCAAGAGGTGAATAATGTGATTATGAGAGTGGACAAATTCTTGGAAGACCATGAGAGAGAAAAAGAAAGTATGATTTCAGATTATGAAGATCGTATTGCAACACTGCAGGATGAGTTTGACCTGATGAGAATTGATCACGAGGAGGAGTTAGAGCAAGTGAAACAGGACATTATGACTGCTGTAAGTGCAATAAAGGCAACAGAAGAGGAAACCGAATCCACGTCTCAGGACCAGTTGAAGCATCACAATAAACAGCTGATGAAGATGTGTACACTTTCAAAGGTAAGTTTTCTTACATATAATGTTTAGTAACTGATGTAGAACTTTATGGTCCATCAATACCCTTGATGTTAAAGAATTTTTGTTTTTACATGACTGTTTTGAATTTTTCATTTGTCTGTCTTGCCAAACAACATGTGTTTTTACCAGTAAACTTTTATTTGTATTGGCAAGTTGACAAGTAGAAGTTAAAAAGTAATAGAAATAATGATCTGGTAACAATTCTTAGGTCATTCTCAAGGTGAAAGGAAACAAACAGAGCAGCTTGGCTACCAAATATGGTAAAATACAGTCCACAGTGTTTGACAAGTTTTGGTTTTTAAAGCTAATGCATTAGAGTTGTCATTGGCAGTGGATAAAAGAAGTTAATGCTTATGGCTATTTGCCTGTGAGTCCTGTTTGTTTAGAATTGTTGAGGACTGGTCATTCTTACTAACTAGGAACCCATGGATGTATGAAGAAGTTTAAAAGAAATCACAAAAAGAAAGTCCAGTCAGAAAATGTTAGAGTTATTGAATGTGCCTTTATGATTAATAGTACCTTTGCTGGCAACAAGTGATTATGTCTTTGCAGTGCAGATCATGATCAGTCTACTGTTTGTTTAGTTTGATAATAATCTACTAGTTTGGCAATCCAGGGAGTAAATTGACACTGTCCACACCTTTTAACAACTTACGCTAATGCCTGCAAGTCTGTTTTAGAAATTTTAGAGGAATAAATGTGACATAAATACTTATATTAAATGAAAATTTTCGCAGGAACTTCTGGTAGAGGTGAAGAGCAGGATGGTTTTAGATCAGGGGGAAGAACTCCAACAGAAAATTGAGTCACAGATGTCTGAGATTATGCAATTGGAGTCCGATCCCACATATACCCTGGTATGTCACAGATCACCATTCATGTAATAAGAAATATAGAACTGGAAATACCTGCAAACTGAACAGCATGTTGAGTTTGGATTAATGCCATCCATCAATTTATACAGCAATTTCAATGTTAATTTAAGATTACTAAATAGCTTTAGCTTCTCTGTTAGCTTAAAAAAGGTGAAATTCTATATGGAAATAACACATTCCTAATAAAAAAATTTGTGCAAGTAATGATTATAAACATTTAAATGATAAGAAAATCAAAACTTAGCAAAACATACTTAAGAAATCTTATAGATATTAAAAGATATATGACATTTGTTAGATAAAATAAGCTCATTTTGCATGTATCTCCAGTTTTAATTTATGTCGTGCTTTGTCCCTAGGAGTTGAAACCCGTATGTTGTGAAGGCAATAGTTTAATTTATTGTACTGTGACAATTTTTAAGTTTGTAATTTTTGTCAAAATATCATAGAAATCTTAATTTTATACTATTATCCTGAATCCATGTTCAAAATTTACCTCTTTGAACCATGAAACTTGGGTTAAACTTTTTAATATTTAAAACACACAAATCAGTTTTACTTAATCATAATAATTATGAGTTTATCATACCTTTTGCATGTTGTTTTTCTCTCCTAAACCATATTCACACATGGTATGTCCTCAGACACCACCAAAACAGATAAAAAAACTTTGCTTATGAAAAACTCACTTTTTAACAGGGTTTTTCTGTTTTTACAAATTGTAAATCATTTAACAATGACAAACTGCTTATACTTGTTGACATTACATACACCAGTTTTGATGAACCACCTGCTCTTATGTGGACATTTATGTTGTATCCCTTTGTTGGCAACTTCTCACATGATCCCCATGGTATACATGTCACACTACACACTGGTTCCCCATGGTATAGACAGGTGCCCAAGGTGTACATGTCAAACTACACACATGTTCCCCATGGTATAGACAGGTGCATGTACATTACACACACACATGTCATGGTATAGACAGGTGCCAAGTGTACATACACTACACACATGTTCCCCATGGTATGGTAGTACCCATGTCACATTACACACACACATGTTACCCATGGTATACATGTCACACTACACACATGTTCCCGATGGTATACACAGGTGCCCATGGTATACATAGGTGCCTATGGTGCACATGTCACACTACACATACATGTTCCCCATGGTATACACAGGTGCACATGTCACACTACACACATGTTCCCATGGTATACACAGGTGCCCATGGTATACAAAGGTGCTAATGGTGCACATGTCACACTACACACATGTTCCCCATGGTATACACAGGTGCCCATGGTATACACAGGTGCCCATTGTGCACATGTCACACTACACACATGTTCCCCATGGTATACCTGTCACACTACACACATGTTACCCATGGTATACATGTCACACTACACACATGTTTCCTATGGTACACACAGGTGCCCATGGTGCACATGTCACACTACACATATGTTCCCCATGGTATATACATGTTCCCCATGGTGCACATGTCACACTACACACATGTTCCCATGGTATACAAAGGTGCCCATGGTATACAAAGATGCCAATGGTGCACATGTCACACTACACACATGTTCCCCATGGTATACCAGGTCCCACGGTACACACATGTTCCCCATGGTATACATGTCACACTACACACATGTTCCCTATGGTATACACAGATGCCCATGGTGCACATGTCACACTACACACATGTTCCCCATGGTATACCTGTCACACTATACACATGTTACCCATGGTATACATGTCACACTACACACATGTTCCCTATGGTATACACAGGTGCACATGTCACACTACACATATACCTCTATTAAGCAGCCTCAGAAAGGAATAATTAAGTTGAAAATTGGCAAATGGAGAATTTATCAGTTTTTGCATATTTGTGAGCTTTTTGCACAGGCTTTAAGGAAACTAGTAAAAGAAACATTCTGTACAATTCATTTTCAGTAAATATCAGATTTGGAACTGGGAATGTTACATTTGTAAAATTGCTTTCAATTGTACATGTATGTGGAAAGAAACAGGTGTGAAAATATGCCTGTTTATGTCACTTACTTGCAAAGCAAACTGGGTTCAAACTTTATTGTTTTTCTAGAATTTGCAATTGACTTTGAATAAATCAGGTATTTGCAAAATGGCTGCTAAGGAGAGGTGGAACACTTTGTGCACATTTATGTTTTGTTTATCAAGTTGTTATGCTTTGCATGTTGTCTACATTTTTGTTGTCTGCTTGATTTCAGGAGGTAGTTTCAACCCCATCCCCAAATTCTCCTGGCTCTCCCCAATTCCCCATTGAATCCCCAAAATTGGAAAGATCCCTGAAATTGGACAGGTCACTTAGTGCAGAAATGTCAGATGAGGTGAGTTGACTGCCTGCAGCATCTATTCCCTTTCAAGCTTCGAATAATTACCTTCCTTTACTATATTTCATTGTTTTGCACATAACCATAATTAAATTTATAATATTACCTTGATATAAGTTTTAGCTGCACATTTAGCTTTTGTAATTGTTTTGTCATTGAGATCTGGACTGAGATCTGGACATCATTGAGATCTGGACTTAGATCTGGACGTCATTGGGATCTGGACTTAGATCTGGACGTCATTGGGATCTGGACTGAGATCTAGACGTCATTGAGATCTGGATGTCATTGAGATCTGGACTGAGATCTGGATGTCATTGAGATCTGGACTGAGATCTGGACATCATTGAGATCTGAATGTCATTTAATATTGTTTTGGAATGACAACAATCAGTGTATGACATAATTCAAAACACCTTCACATTTTAGGTGGAAATTTATTATATAATGTGCCAAGAGCTGCATTTCTTCAAAATAATCCTAACTGATGTTGAATATTGCTACAGTCATACTACACAACTCAAGGTCATGCAAGGTTACGCTATTTTTCAAGTTTTGATTAAATTTAACAGTGTTCAGATGAGACATATATGTTATATACTGTGTTATAGCATGTGGACAAATTACTGGAGAAATCTCAACATGAACACGAGATGGAGCAACTCAAAAGAGAGAAAGAAGAAGCACTAGCAGATGAGATCAAGGTCACAAAAGCTGGTGAGATTTTCTGCTCTTTATATATGATGTGCTTGGGAGCGTTTGAGTGATCTCTTGTTACAGCTTATTTTCAGTCCCTCTCATCCTGTTACATAAAATGAAACTGTCCAATACTTGAGAAATTCTATATGGAATCAATAACTCTTAAATAACATGATAGCTTTCAGTAGGTATAAATTAATGAATACTTGAATATGTCACATATTCCTTATGTTTATAAATGAATGATGACTTCTTCTCAAATCCAGAATCATTGGTTTTTGTGAAAGCAGTGTAGCCTTAATTGTTTGCACAACAGCTGTTGCATTAGCCATGCATTTGCAAAGCAGCTATGTAAATTTGTAGATAGTACTTATTCTTCAGTGAATGTAATTCAATGTTTTTTATTACTTTATAGCCTACAATACCTAGCCAATAGTTTAATCACTAAGTTGAACATGTATGGTTTGATATTGTATTGTAGCGCACATGTATAAAGTACATGTATACAAGTTGTAGCTGCTGTAAGGATGTTCACAGTTTACATTTGTCTATTTTTAGCTCTAGATGCAATGAGGAAAGCGTATGAGGAAGAGCTAGAACAAGAAAAAGATAAATATAGACATGCCCTCAAAACTATGTTTACTGATAACTATGTGGATGATATACGTAGAAGACATGAGTATGTTCACATTTCTAAAATTATAAATTGTGATACTTTAAGGGACACAGTGCATGCAATAAGTGTAAACTAGCATATTTAACTCGGAATTTCCAAACTTAACTTTCAAGTTTGCCTGCAAAAAGATTACATGTTTTACACAAGTCTTTGAGCAAACTCACAATTGCATCAGGTGAAAAATTTTTAGTGTAGAACAAACTGTCAAATATATGATCATATAGTAATAATGTTTTACCTGATTCTTGAGTGAAACGCCTTATTTATTCTTTAGACTGTCTGTAAGTAACAAACTGAATTGATCTGTGGTCATGTGTACATTTTTGCACATGATTTGAGCCGTCTGCTGCTTGCTAAATGTGTTTCGGACATGACAGACATTGTATAATATTGTTTCAGTCAAGAAGTAGACAAGTTGAGTGAGGAGTTGAGACAGGTGTCTATGCACTATGAGAGCAGATGTGAAGATTATAAGCTACTGGAGGACAGATTGTCCAGAACCAAGACAGATTATCAGACTCATATAAACCAGCTTGTTAAAAGGTAATTTAAAGTGTGACAGGGTTATATTCTAGTGGAAGGGACCTGTTGCTTAGGCAAATGAAATTATGTCATTTACTAGCCAATAAACACTGCTTTAAAGAATATTAATTCGGTTACCAAAAAACACAACAGGAAAATAACTTTTGGGCATATATTACAGTTTTACTTCATGCAGCATAGTTTGATGTCATTTTTCATGTCATAATGATCTGTTACTGATCTGTGCGTCAAAGTGTTGATTACAAAAGTTACAATGGTGTATTTCCTTCTTTGTTTAACCTACAAACTAGTTGAGCTATATTGGAATGTTTTTGTCATTCATAACATGTTCTTCATTCTTCATAACATTTGATGTATTATATACTTGTTAGCAATGAACACCTGACTGAGTTGGTGAACACTGAGATAGATAACCTGAAATCCTTCATTCAGACAAGAAATAAAGGTCAACTCACTGGTAATGCTACATTAGAGGAGGAACTCTATGATTCACAGGTACAGTATATGTAACACTATATACTAGCTATTCTACAAAATTTAAGATTTTAAATTGGAAATGATGAACCATTCTCTGTGTAATTGAATGTTTGTCATTTTTAGCTCGTCTGATTTTTGAAAAAAATGACGAGCTATTGTCGTCACTTGATTGTCGTCGTCGTTGTCGTCGGCGTTGGTTAAGTTTTGTGTTTAGGTCACTTACATGGAAACTATCAAAGCTATCACTTTGAAACTTGGACAACTTATTCATCTAAAACCCTTCTTCACATTGTATGCTTAAGATGCTGAGTGTGACCTGTTTTTTGGGGTAAAAAACATGAATTTTGATGGATTTTGGTTGATTTTGAGAATTGGACATAGGTTTTTCATTTTTTGTTAGATTGATTTCAAATTGTCAGAAACAATTAATGTATAATGTACTCCAACATAATCAAATGGGTTTGTGAGTCATACATTGAGGTGGGGATGGGGGAGGGGGGCGATATTTTAGTATTTTTGGACTTAGTCAGTTTTAGCTAGTCTGATTTTTCAAGTTTTGCGTTTAGGTCACTCACATGCAAACTATCAAAGCTATCACTTTAAAACTTGGAATACCTGTTCACTATCAAATGTACTATAGAACGAAGGAAGAGTTTTACAAGTTATATAACCCTGTTAGTATTTTAACTGGATTATTGCCCCTTCTTAACTTAGAAAGTTTAACACACACCATTTTTGTAACAGTGAACATAGTGCATAGTGTATTTATGAATATCTTTAATTGAATTGTGTTTTGGGGCTCCTGGGGTCAAAAGGTCACTGTTACTAAAAATAGGAAAACTGTAATATATTCACTATCTTTAGATACAGTTGACATAAGTAACCAACTTTTGTTTGCAGTAAGTATTTAAGAAGATATTTGATGGGTTGTGTTTTAGGGCTCCTGGGGTCAAGGTCACTTTAGCTAAAAATAGAAAATGGTAATTATTCAGTATCTTTAGTTACAACTGACATAATGTAACTAAATTATTAAGTGTGTAATACATATAAATAAAAACATTTATTGGGATTGTGTTTGGGATCATGGGGTCAAGGTCAAGTTTTTTTTTCTAAAACTAGAAAAATGGGAAATATACAGTATCTTTAGTTGCAATTGAATTATTGTGAACACAGTTAGTGTATAGTTATTAATTACAAAAACCTTTTGTGGGATTGTGTTTCAGGGTCAAGGTCAAGGACACTGTTACTTAAAAAATCAGGCGGTGCTCTTGTCTTAATTCTGCGTTTACATTAACTGATATGTCCCACCAGATTTGCTGGAAGAGATTGTCATTAGATTGGGAGTTTTAACTGAGTGACATACTTCTGGCAGATATGTCAGGCATTTTGTCTTATATCATTTCAGAAATCTCCTATACTTACAGCTGTTCATCAAGGTTTCAAAGGGAATGCTTATTTTCTGTGCTATGACATTAAATTGCAGTATTGCAGTATAATATTTCTCTATATGTACTTTTAGATCATGGTACGTGTGAAAGATGCTGAGTTACAGAAACTAAGGCAGCAAGTGAAGAACCTTGAGAACAGTCTAGAGAGAATCACAGAGGTGAGTTATCTTTCCTTACAAATAATGACGTCTGCAGCTTTCTGCTTGTTTCTGGTAATTTCAGTGAATTAGAGCATTTTGATGCTTGAACCCTGTGTTAAGTGCAAACAGTAGTAAGTACAGTCTCTCCTTGCATGCATGTCTTTTCTATATTGAATTGATTCACTTAACAGTATCTGAATCCAGTCTCTGTTTGTTTGTTTCTGCTTCATACGAACAAGGCTTTGTTATAATAAAAAACATCTTAATAAAGTAAAACCTGGCTGAAGCATTTCGGAAAAAGAAGTTAAAAAATGCCAAAGATGGCCGATTCAAATCAGTGTAAAATGCACTGTTTTTACATAAATCTAGTGGCAGTGGATTGTTTAAACACAGAAGTGACTCTCCAAAAGAAATACTGTCAAAAATTATTGAGGGTTTCCTCCATTAAAGATGAAGATTTTACCATTTTAAGTAAAATACATGAAATATTTCAGGAACAACGTTACACAATGACCCAATACCTACAGTGCTTGAAGAAAAACCAGGAGATTCAAGCGAAGCTGAAAGAGGGAACATTCACAAGCAAGGAGAGGAAAGACAGTTCTAGCACTCAAGATGATCCTTCCAAAGGGGCTAGAGCGCTGAGAAGAAGTAAGGGCAATTAATTAGAAATACTACAAAAGGGAATTTTGTTTAGAGGATACTTAAGCAATTTAAGTGGTATATTGATTGATGTGATTGTATAACATTTTATTTATTCAGTAATAATTACCAATACATGAATTATGAAGTATTAAAATGCTTTCATTGCATAGTTTTATCAAAGTGAAATTACCATTTTAGACCCATCTTTCCATCAGCGAGCAAGGAGCCCTAGTCCAGAGATGTCTCCTAGAAAGGATGGTTCAGAACACCACAGTCGAGATTCCATTAGACGTAGAGGACATATAAGTGCCAAAGGTCAGTTCATAACACGTAGTACTCAAACTTTCTAAGACCATTTAAAAAATTACATCATTACCAGAATTCTTATGTAATTTCAACAAATGTTTCTTGGGATGAGTGTCAATTTATATTGGTATATATCATCTACATTATATGTTTTTCTAAACGAAACCCTGTTAAAAATGTGTGAGTTGTTTTGTTTAATCTAATCCACACTATCTGTGTCTAGCCAGTCTGAAAATTCTTTGTCAAACTCATTCAAATACTTTTTTTTTTATTTGTTCATGAAAGCATTTTGAAGATGTCTTTAAGCCTGACTATATTACAGGAAGTCTATGTATACAGGAAGTCTATGTATGCAGGAAGTCCATGTATACAGGAAGTCTATGTATGCAGGAAGTCCATATATACAAGTTTCAGCAAAGTTTTGCTGTTAAATATTTCTCTTTTTCAGTGCATTATGTATATTCATTTTCTTTCTAAATACATTACCTCATCCTTTCAGACTTAAAACGTTCCAAGAGCAGCCCTTCTCTGCCTTTCGTTTTCGAAGCTAAGGGTCCATCTATAGCATCTATTGCTGGGAACCGGCAGTCAGCCGGAGTTGGTAGACGTGAATCAGGCAAATATTCCAAGTCAGGACAGAAATAGAAATTGAAACTGCACCAGTAGACTTCACAAAGATTCCCACATATTGTACTGAGACATATAAAGGGAGAAAAACACTTTCTAAATATGAAGTATACCTGGAGCTTTTATCAGTTATTTCATCAAAATATACAGGACAAAAAATTAGCTCTGTAAGTAGATTAAAGTATTTCATGCTGGCACAAGTTATTTATACAGTATACTTATCCATACGAATAGTGTGTCAGCTGAGTAGACAAATGGGATAAAATCTTCACCTACACGGCTTTGTGAATAGATACTTCAACCTTTCATTGAAAATAATTTGGTTGTGATCATGGAAATAATAGTTTTCATTTCAGACTTGTGCCACACTAAGTACACATGTACTAACAATAACTTGGGTTAAGAATAAGATGTTTTCCACATCTGTGTTTATATAGAGGTTGTCTTCCTTTACACCGAAACATTACCATAGTTACCTGTATTATTCAATGAAAATCTGTGTGCCAAGGACATTATAATATGCATTATTGTTGCACTCCCAGCTATTTTTGTAAAACTGTTGGTAATATGCACACTAACTAGCAATTTTAACATCACTTCCAGCAATTTGTATGTCTTACATAACACCATACATGCCGTTTAGGGTTGGATCATTAACGGGAGATTTGTGAAAAATCGCCGGGTATTTGGATATCACAACGGGGTAAAAAGGAAAACCAAAAAACATGTGTTTCTGACGTTATTCAACATAATGTAAACACATGCAGTCGCCATTTTAAGCACATTTAAACCTTGATTCTCATATGCAAAATTATTACTCAAACAAAATTCTCTGAATTTTAATGAAACAAGAATAATGTCGTACTTACGTTTGATCTGGATACAAAGAAAAACAAAACAAACAAGAGCAACAATTTTATTTCTTTCAACTGGTGGTACATAATCTTTAATCAACTAGTACATTAAAAGTATCATATAATCATATTTAATAATCCTGACCAAGGTCTTTCAAATAGTATGGTCCGGAAACGAGCGTAATACGATAAATAACTTGCCTCGGATCACGTGACAAACATCCGGGTACCCGCAATTTTGGAAAAAGAAAGAAAATATTGAAACTTTATATCTACGTATATCTCGATATTTTACCAATCAATTTGACCTACGTATATCTCGATATTTTACCAATCAATCTGACCAACAAAGAGATCCTTAATACAATATATACTACTTGAAAGACCTTGTCCTGACGTGTCATCTTGTTGCAAACATCAATTACGTCAATCAGGCGCTAAGTATTACCCCGGGCAATGACCAGATGTTACTGACAATTAACACTAACGAGCGTAATAAAGAGCCGACTTTTGTCACCTAATCAACCAATTATCGAGCTCGCGTGTCAAGGTTTTGACTCTGTAGATTCAAACTTGGACTTAAGTGGGTATTTAACGCATTTCATGGATTTTCTTTTCTTTCAAGACAAAATTTTGATTTATCGGGAGATTTGGGTGTTTTTGCGAGCTTCGCCGGGGTAAGGGTCTAAATATCGGGAGAACCCGGTGAGTAACGGGAGAACAGCATGTATTCATAACACGTGTGCTTGCAGACAATGTCTTCCTGCGCCTAACTACAGGTATGCGATGTTGATACACACACAGTCTGATCAATGAAATACAACAGTCATCAACAGTCATCTACATAAGTATCCTGTGTTATGTTTCCTGTGCGATATAAAGGCAATATTTGACCCACACATTTTCTGACCTGAAGGATTTTCGAGAACGATATTTTACAAATTTAATACAAATTCAATGTATGATTTTCTATAATTTTGTAAATGAAATTATCCATCAATATCTGTGTGGAGACGTAGTCCATTTTGTTTATTACCAGATCTGAAATGTTTCAGTTCTGGAAAGGTTGTCTTTTTATTCTGTTTATATCAATAAACCACTATATATTTCTTGGTTGCTCTGAAATGGGTATTTCCATACATGTATGCATTCATGCTTTTTATTTTGGCAACAATTTTGTCAAAACCTTTGTTTTTCATTTTTTATGTGAAAAACGGATTGCAACAGAATCTTTCAACATTTGTATAAAGGAATCATGGACACATTGTATATATACATGTATCTTCTCCTGTCATTGCCAATCCAGAATCAAAAAGGCATTTTTGTCTATGTTGCTGTACTATATACGTTTTATTTTTACATATCATGTTATGTAACAAAAGTTGTTAATGATCAGATGTGTATATCATGCTTGTTTATGCCTATTTTTTATCACACATACATACATGTGTAAAACTTACACAGACTGTACAATAAATAAATATGCAAATTTTTATTTTATGTGAGGAAGCTTCCAGTACTTGTAAGTTTTGCATAAAGATTTTATTGCTGAGTGAGAACTCGAGGCTAGAATCTACATCATGTGGATGTTAGTTTATATTTTACATCAGTAGACTGGCTGTAATTGGGTTTTTAGTTGAAAGTCTAATCAGTTTCAATTCAAGGAGAAAAATACAATATGAAAACAGGGAGTTATGTTTTTTTTACAAGAAAGGTTGCAAGTCATACTGATGAGCTACTACTGTTGACTGTTGCACAAACCAGTGTTATTTACATCACAGTACAACCCCTGAAAGGTCAAACTGTTTAGCCAAGGTAAAATCTGTTTAGGTTTGAAATTTACATGTTGCCAATTGTCTGGTTTATCATGTACAGGTGACAGTTGTTTCAGTCCATGGCAAAAAAGTCTTACATTACAGAAAATAGTCTTTTAGACCAGTTCTAGTGCATAAAGGTCATGCATTCTCTTGCCTCTTGTATAAATCTTTGTCTTTTTATTTTTTTTGTTTGCTAGGGATGTTTTAACCAGTATTTTACATGTTGCTGTTTTAGAAAACCAGTTTATTATGCTGAAAACCATATTGAATTTGTTTTGTAACAATTTTTTGTAGAAAGTATTTATTTTGTAGCCATTTTAGCTCAAAAGAAAATTGTAAACTGGTTCATTTTTGCCATATTTTTAAAAAGGAACTGCAGAGAAAATACCTATTGTATAGACTAAATCACTAACAAGGAAAACAATGTAAACAGGTTGTGGGGATTTTTCTTATTTTAGAAATATAGTTACATTTGTCAGGCATTATTTAAGTGTCGGGGCACTATGATCTGTCATTTATGGACATTTGTGATCAAACTAGTTGTCTAATATATTTTATACATGTTAACAAATATTTAAATATATCATATATGAATAAACATACTCATCCACTGTATTCACTGGTTGTTTTTACTCACAAGTCTGCCACAGCTGGGTTACTTGATCATAGGTCAGACATCTTGGTTTTATGTATGCAAAAAGCAACTTTGTTTCTGTCCAGATTGCAATTTGACCAGACATGCCTGTGAAACCTGGAATGTTTTTTACCGATTTACATCTCCACACCATTTTCTTCATTCAGTTGTAGCTCACCTGATCATATATGCATTTGATGTGCTTTTGCGACCATTGCTCACAAAGACTGAGTTTGCATTATCATCTAATGGTCATCTATTAAGATTTGTTCAAACCTTTCTCCTGTGGTCAAAATTCGATGTTCCGGGCCAGTCATTTGTTTTAATGTAAATAAATTGCATAGGAGAAGCTCATCAACCTTTCTCTTTAGGATTTCAAAATAATTTCACAAAGACTGTTGAAGCAATGTTGATTTGTCAAAATACATGGCAACCAGAAGTGGGGCCAGTCTTTCCTGTTTGTGTATCTTTAAAACTAAAACAAGAGGGCCAAAATGGCCCTACATCCCTTACCTGGCTACTATTGGCTCTAATACAAGGTCATCAAAAGCAGAAAGGGTCAATTTTGACCTGGGGCTCATGATCTGAACATTTTTGGTTGAGGTCAACATGCCAAATATCTAAGCTCTAGGCCTTGTGGTTTTAGAGATAAAGATTTTAAAAGTTTTTCCTATGTATAAGCCTATGCAAAGCAGGGTCAATTTGACCTAGGGGTCATGATTTGAACAATCTTGGTAAAGGGGCCACTAGGTAAAGCCACATGCTAAATATCTAAGCTCTAGGCCTTGTGGTTTCAGATATTTTAAAAGTAGTTTTTCCTACATAAGTCTATATAAAAACAAGTGACCCCCGTGCAGGGTCAATTTTGACCCAGGGGTCATAATTTGAACAATCTTGGTAGAAGCCTACTAGGTAATGCCACATGCTAAATATCTAAGCTCCAGGCCGTATGGTTTCAGAGGATTTTCAAAAGTTTTTCCTATATAAGCCTATGTAAAACAAGTGACCCCTGGGCAGGGTCAATTTTGAACAATCTTGGTAGAGGTCCACTAGGCAATGCCACATGCCAAATATCTAAGCTCTAGGCCTTGCTGTTCTTGAGAAGAAGATTCTTTAAGTTTTTCAAGAGTTCTGCATGAAATGGAATTATTTGAACAGCTATGAGAGGGCTCCGTGCAACGAACATCCCTGCCAAGTTTCATCATCATTGGCTTGTGGTTTCATAGATGTCTTTTGAAGGGAAATGTTAACGGATGTACAATGGACGGTGGGCCATATCCTAATAGCTCACCTCGCACAGCTAAGAACATGAGAAAGCATATGGAAGTCACTTTTCAAATAAATTCACAAGAATTGCCAGTAAGTTAAAAGTTTTTTATAATTACACTTGTCTGGCATTACATTTCTACTAACTCCTGATGATGGTTTCTTTGAGAACTGTTCTCAATACATATCAGAGATATGATAAATAAATAGAAAAAAAGCTTTGAAATTAGACGACCATATGCTTAAAACTCGACCATGACAAGGACGTTATACGTCTCTATTACAATGTGTAATGACAAACACTGAACTAATTAATGCGTTCTCTTTAAGATTTGCAGAAAATCTTGTTGGATATATAAGTAAAAGAATCATTATTCATGATTTTTTGTTATACGGCGTTATAAGCTTCGTGAAATACACAGTGAACATCAAACTAACCTGATTTAGACAAATGCAAGATGGCGCCCAAAATGGCTGCCTTTTTTAAAATGGCAGGTGTTTCAAGGTCTTTCAAATAGTATGGTCTAGAAACGCCCTCTATAAACGTCTTATCGTACTGATAATCTTGTCTCGGTTATCGATTTTTACCTGGAAGCGATTATCACACCGTGTATTTATCACGCCGAGCGAGTTAACTGGTATTTTGTCCGATAGTTGTATGCAAAACTGCCCGTCATTTTGTCATTTAAATACCAATTTTAATTTAAAAAATGGTATAATTGGAAAGCTGAGAAAATTTTCTGTAAAACTGTGAAATTAAAACCTTTATATATAATAAACTTTTGTTTTAAACGCGAGTTAAACACGGTCCATGCTATTCCGTCTTGCGCGTTTTAGCGATGGATGGTAATTTGACTCGCGATATTGGTCTTACAAAACTGTACGTTATTATGTTATTAAATAAAAAAACGAAAATCTAATTCATAACAAACAAAATATAACCCTTAATTTACATTTTAATTAGCAATTTTCTATCATTCGACCCTAAATATACAGTGAAAAACTGTGCACAAAATATCACCGAATCGCGAAAAATTCACCGGTGACGCCATTTTTAGATTTTGATCGGATCTAACCGTCCCAGAAAATTAAAATACGGATGAAATACGAAAATCTAAGACATAACAGACAGACGTACATTAGACTTAAATCTATGAGAAAAAGATGTTACATCAATCCCATGAACACCATGCAAGTAGGAAAGAAGCGCTAAAATTAGGTCGGTTTTCGGCTTTCGGCCATTTGTGAAAAAAAACGTTCATATCAAGTCAACTTTCCAATGCGTAAATCCATCTAAACCAAAACATCGGGAAAAAAAATGTCATATTATGATAAGGGAATGCATATATTGTATTAAGGATCTCTTTGTTGGTCAAATTGATTGGTAAAATATCGAGATATACGTAGATATAAAGTTTCAATATTTTCTTTCTTTTTCCAAAATGGCGGGTACCCGGATGTTTGTCACGTGATCCGAGGCAAGTTATTTATCGTATTACTCTCGTTTCCGGACCATACTATTTGAAAGACCTTGGGTGTTTAAACTAGTCAAGGTATAAAGTATTTATGCGAAAGAAAGTGCAAATGAAACACACACAAGCATGTTTACTACGTAAGCACTATATATATACACACACAATATTTTGTGCTTTATACAAGGTCAGCATCAAGGTCATTTTCAAAGTTAAAAGGTCAAAATACCAAAACGACACCTCATTACTTCTCTTGTTCGTTCAAAACTATATGATGTAGCAAGTTCTGTTTTCTGTTTGATATAAATGATATCTTATATGCGTGTGGTTATATTTGGCAAACATTTTATGCAAATGAAATTGGTTGCCATGGAGAATTGCAAGATGGCATCCAAAATTGATGCCATTCTTCACAATGGTAGGTTCTTAATCTAATTAAGGTATAAACTATTGATGGAAAAAGAAGGTGCAAATGAAACATACA
The DNA here is from genome assembly GCA_022818135.1 of Saxidomus purpurata. Taxonomy (NCBI): domain Eukaryota; kingdom Metazoa; phylum Mollusca; class Bivalvia; order Venerida; family Veneridae; genus Saxidomus; species Saxidomus purpurata. Next base: position 284,877 of record JAFMSR010000002.1, on the reverse strand, counting down.
TATTAAACATTGTGTAGTAACTAAAAGCTAAATAAATAGAATAGAATATTTTGAGTTTCATACTAAAGCTAAATAAATAGAATAGAATATTTTGAGTTTCATACAGGACCTTATCAAGATCATCTCAAAGGTCAAAAATTCAAAATGATAAAATAAATGACTGATTCGCCCCATTACTTCTTCTGTTGATTCAAAAATATATGATAGAGCAAAACAATATTTAATATTGTATTAATAATATGTACAGACATACACTTTGCTTTAACCACTTGTGTAAATAAAATTAGTTAACATGGAGAAATGAAAGATGGCGTTCAAAATGGCTTATGTGGCTAAAAAGAACAATATGGAGAACAAAAGAATAACTACACATCTGCCAACTTTTAGTACGTCCGTCTGTCCATCCGTGTATCCGGTATTTCATTTTTCTAGTCCGTGCTGTAACTTTGTCATGCATGAAGATATTTTCAAATAACATGGTACATATGTTCGACGAGTCGCGTGCAAGAACCACTTCCCAAACTCAAATGTCAAGGTCAGAATTAAGAGTATAAAGGTAATGGAATCCTGTATATATATGCACACATTTGTGTCCGGATTGTAACTCAGCCATGCATTGAAGGATATAAAAATAACTTTGCACAAATGTCCAGCTCAAGACATTGTGTCGAGTGCAAAACCCATGACCCTACCTCAAAGGTCAACGTCACACTTAAAGTTTAAAGGTCATAGAATACTGTATACATAATAACTATGTCGTGCATGTCAATATTTTAAAATTACATGACACCATTTTTGAGCAAATGGAGATGACATATCACGCGCAAGTCCCACCTCCTTGACCTTCACACTTCAGGGGTCAGCGGTTATAGAAAACTGTATATGTGCACATGTTTACGTCCAGATTGTAACTCTGTTATACATTGAAGGATTTTAAAGGTGGTCAATCACATTTAAGCAACATTTTATGACAATTTTTACTTTTTGTATATTTTGTTAGAGATTTATTAAATAACAAAAAGACCCAGTACATAGAGTTAGATTTGAAATTTATTTTTTATTAACTTTTATAAAGTTTTGTTATTACTCCCTATAATATGAAAGTATTTAAAAAGTTGAGTATTTCTTTTTTATTTGAAAAAAAAAAAATATTTTGGGGGGGTGGGGTTTTTTTTTTTTTTTTTTTCGCAACGTTTACACTTCTTAATCAACGTTAAACTTCTCAAAAGAATACTTTGATCAACGGTGTCGAAAGCCTTCTGAAGATCGAGTAATAGCATTCCAACAAGATGAACTTTATCCATTTGAAAACCACACTGTATCGGCAAAACGCACTGGCTCCAAGTTAACGATACTACTCCGACTAACGTAACGACAAGGCTCCGACGAAAAATGGCTGATTTAGTAAACAAAATCCAAGACGGTACAACAGATATGTGTATTTTACATGGTTAATCGTCAGTCTCCAATTGACGGTACGACGAAAATGTTCCGATTCGTGTTTCATGGGTCATTTACACAGGCGTTTTGGAGCTATTAAAAACATAAGAGAATCTCTTATCGAACAAAATGTTGAGTTTTATGTTACCTTATACACACCCTCTTTAAAAAAAAAGATTTTAAGGCAGAACATCGCTCATCCAGGGGTTGCGGGTTCGAGCCCCACTGGGGTCACGACCGTACCTCCTCAAAAAAGCTCAGATAGATTCTATTGTAGTCGTGTACACGTTCACAGAGAGAAGATAAAGCACAAATAGCCAATGCAAAATAATATACTTCTTCAACCGTCGCTTTCCAATTTTCATAAGATGACCATTTCTATTTTAGTCTAAGCTGCATGTGATTATTGATAGCGGTCAAAACGCTAGGTCAAATAAAATCTTAAACACTGTGTCCATGAATCCTGTCATTTTAGGAAGTATTTTGAATATTTGAAGGTTCTGCGTTGAATTTTTCACTAAGAAAACATATGAATTTGTCCGATAAGAGATACTTTTATATTTGTAATTGTTCAAAAAAGTCTGTGAAAATGATCCATGAAACACGAATTGGAACATTTTGGTTAATTGGAGCCTGAATCGTTGTATTTTTGAAGGGGTAAATTTTGCCTATACAAATAGCAGATCGGTAAATTGTTGGTATTTGATTACGACATTTGACCAAAAGATACATGCCAATGCATATCTTTTATGCTTAACACCTTAAAGTAACTTCGATAATTTTGAGGAAAATCCATGCATTTTGGGTCTGTTTTGCACTTTTTACCGTTGAATCCTCTGCATTCAACTTGTATTACTTTGACACGTGAGCATTCTGTATCTTCAGAAGTTCATGTGGCAGAAAAAGTGTCACAGCCAGAGCCAATACACGCCACAAATTTACTGTAGGTTTGTAAAGGAGCGCTGTCATTAACTCGCGATAACATTTTAACTAATAAAGTTATTTTAAAATCACAAACGGGATGATAAAATATAACATTTCCCCTTTTTAATGAGTATTTTTTTATTTTTCTGAGACTTTATTTCTTTTGTCTTTTTTTAACTTAAAAACTCTACCCGTCGTTTTGCTATATAATATATAGTAAAACGCCCAAAATGTCACAATTTTAAGTGAAAATTTTGCAGCTTATCTTCAATTTGTTCAAAAACTATAACACTTATTTTAGAATCACAAACGGGATTGAATAAAACAACCATTCTCCATTTAAGTGATATATTTTATATAAAAATAAAGAAAGAAGAGAATGGTATATAATTTCATTTTTACGATCGGAGCTCGGTTGCTTCCGTAATGCTGACCGAACACTTCCGAGTGATTGATCTAGCTTCAGGCCATCGATAAGTTTTATGGCCGGACATTACGTAACATTTACCATGATCTTTAAAACGTTGTATATTGGGTTTTGTTTTACATTAAAATGCAAACTGGATTAGAATCTTCAGTTTTTTGTTCATAAAAAGGCTCCATGAAATTCTCAGTATAATTATCAATAATATTATTTAGCTTTTGATGTTATTTGCAACACATAAAAGATCCACTATGCATGCATTTTTATTTCGAAACACTTGCACGGGTACATTTCTCTTTGTCTCGAGTGAAAGGCAAGAATTCGCTCCGCTGAAATTTGTTTCATTTTATAGGTGTCAACATAAGAGTTTCTTCCAGACCAAAGCTAGTTTTCATAATACACAGGTCAAAACCAGGTAGTCTTATTACTCGTATCTTTTGTCTTTCATTTCTGCCCGAAGAAATAAGCTGATTATTACATTAACAAAAGAGAAGAAAAAAACACGCAAGGTTTGATCTGTGTACAGAGTATTAAATGGCAAAATCTGTAAAATATAACAGGTATTATTCTACATGGAAATGTTTTTTTTCTTACAATAAATCCTTATTTCTTCTTTTCAAGCCATGTGATGAAAAATCACATACATTTTCAAGCGTTTGGGCGGTGGTGTAGAGGTTTATGTGTCTGCCGCTCATCCCGGAGGCTGCGGGTTCGAGCCCCACCAAGGTCACGACCGTACCTCCTCATATGACACCAGTACTGGTTTTTCCAGGAAGCGGACTCGAGAGTGACTCGATAAGCTCAAAGCTTTCTTCACAATCGAGCTAAAATAAATTAGTATAAACTAAACTAAGCGTTTACTAGAGTATGTAAAATCTATTTGATATTCTGAAAGGAAACTGTTCTATTTCTCAAATTAAAAAAGCCTACCGAAATCAAATGTCAGTCTTTATCAGATCAGGAATAACACTGATTAGGAATTTAATAAAAAGCAAAATAAAAAAATTGACGTACTATTTACCGGGGACATGTAGGTCCACCTATTAACGTTTCCAAAGCACACCATGCTTTGCAACAGACTTGCCGTGTGCGTCTGTACTTGAAAATAACAGGTCTACAATTTTAAACAATTCTCACGAGCAAACGTTACGCGGGGGGGGGGCCAATAAAAAAAAAAAAATAATTTTTTTTTTTTTTTTTTTTTTTTTTTTTTTTTTTTTTTTTTTTTTTTTTTTTTTTTTTTTTTGGGGGGGTTTTTTTTTTATTGGGGGGGGGGGGGTTGGGTTGGTTTTAAAAAAAAAAAATCAGATATTTTTTTATAAAAAAAATATTTTTGGGGCTGGTGACCAGGCTAACGTTACGCACGTGAAAGGGATTAGCCGATTACGAAAAATCAAGTGCACACTAGATTCATTCTCATTATTATGTCAAAATTCACGAATTTTGTAGCCTTTGGATTATTCTGTGACTATTTTTATGACTGATGATGTGACTGTAATGAAATAGTGCTCACTACTTAAAACATTACTAGTATTATTATTATTATTATTATTATTATTATTATTATTATTATTATTATTATTAAAATTGCAAGTAATGTGAATGATAATGCTGAATTTTCTTATCTTCTGTAGAAATGATAAAAATTAAAAAATAAGATTTTCACAAAAGTTACGCGTCAAGTTCAGTATCTGCCTTAGGCAATATTCCAGTACAATCGATAATCAATGATTTATGACCTTGTCCGTTATTTACGGATACTACCGAACCGTAGTTGTTTCCGTAAACTCCTAATCCCCAAAACTTATCGATTGCCTGCTGATATACGCTTGACACTTTTCCTGCCGTATGTGCGATTAACCATAAATAAACGAATCTGTTATACCGACTTGGGTTTTGTTTACTAAATCAGCCATTTTTGTCGGAGCCTTGTCTATTGAAAATGAGTAACCAATAAGCTTCAACTTTTAGAGGAGTAAAAGGTATAAACAAAAGTACTGTCAAACCTTTTGACATATTCTACTAATTTGACAGTCCAACATTAAAAGAATTTTGGCTTGGCTTTCTTGGATGGCACACAAAGATTAGTTAGGCTTACAGTGAAACTATGACAACTGTTGACATTGCTTATGCTGCCCGCCTCTGTGGGCCGGTTTTCCTAAGTAAACATAAAAATATATCGTGCAATCATATAATGTACATTTGTTTCTGCACAGTGTGTATTTCATCTTGTATTGTATTGTGTGGTGTGACAACTTAAAAGGCGGTTTACTCGACAATTGGTGAAATGCGTGGCTGATGAGATGTTCCCCGATGAAATGATTTGTCAAGGTGCCATTTTGCTGTATATTTTCTGAAGTTTTACAGATAAATCGGCATTTTCTATGATACTAAACGGGCAGTACTGGTAGATCATCAACAAAAGAGACGTAAATACAGATATCAAAAAGTGTTAACTTGCAAGAGAACCATCAATGTTATAAATAAATTTAACAGCTGAGTCAATGAAGCTTTACTAATTTCCTGAAATCCCTTTAACAGTTTCCGTCTTTCTCACATGTTTGTTGGTCGTCTTTCTTTTCATATTGCGAAGTAATCGTCTCTGCATGATCTGTAGCCTCGAGCAAGGCAGGTAATATATTTCGCCACAAATTGGTTTCTCTCGCAAAAAGATACTGTCCAGTGGAATCCTTTTTGTCAAACTTCATGTATGTTTGAGATGTGGTGTCATACTTCGGCCATGTGACAGATGATGTTACATCGGAGTAAGGCTGATTTGGATCTCTGTAAACAAAACAAAAACAGCTTGTTAAGATTTTACTACCCTTAAATATTTTTCGAGTGTCAAGATTTTATCAAAGTGTACATTTTGTAAAAAAATAATATGGTTTTAGTAAACAATACCATTATTGATAAACCGATATAAATTGATATAGAGGTTTAAGTCGTCCTTACGTATGTTCTTCATTATGTTAATGAGGATCGGCTTTTGAATTTTGATAAAACTTACTGTCAGAAACTGTCTCTTTGGATTTTCGAAAAATAAACACATTTATTCAAGCCATTGTTAAATAGAAACTATTTTGAAAGTCTTCGTACTAGTTTGTATTTAAAAAGACGATACAAATTGGCGTAATTTAAAATACATACCCGGTTTTAGCAAAGTTGGTCCAATAGGTCATCATTCTTTTTGACAGATCCAGTTCCCATTCTGGTGGTGAGTAATCGGATATATTCAGAAGTTCTTTAAAGTCAAAGTTGTATCCAAATATAGGTCCCAACTCATCGCCATGGATTGCCATATTGATCCAACTAGGGATTGGAAGAAGATGCTTGTCTAAGAAAGGAACGAAGTTGTAAAAATAACTGCCAGCATTTGATCCATTACAATGAACACGGCTCATTTCTATTCCAGGCACGTTGAAGTAAATGTCACCGAAAAGACGTACTAGTTGTTCACGTATTGTTTTTGGATCATCTGGGTTTTTCCAGTCAGTGTAATCCGATATTAACATTTGCTTCAAAACGTCTGGTAACTCCCTATCGCCATACACTTGAGCCGCTACTCCAGGAATTTGTTGGGTGTTCATTTGCTCACGCGATATCTCCAGATCTTCAAGGTTATCCGGCTGCCCTAGCATTAGAAGAAACACTGCACCCTCTTGTCCATTTACACCATTCATCAATCTCAGCGTCCGGAAGAAATCTATTTCTGGACAACCTTGTTCCTTTGCTTTCTTGTACAACCCTTTTGGATTTTCCTTAATGAAGTCACCATCTATTGTTGCAACAACGTTAACTTTCATTGCTGCTGACATATCAGAAGATGTCATTGCATCTGCAGCAACTTTAATTATATCTTCCCAAGCTGCTGACTGGAGACAGTTGAAAATTTCATCCGTATTTTCGACGCTACAGCTCATATTTTCGGCATAATACTTAGCTGCTTCAATGTTATTTTCTAGGAAAATTCCCGGCAGTAAATGAGCCCCGCTCTGTGATATTCCACTTCCAAAGAGTTTCTTATTTTGTGGAAACAACATTTGCATTGCAACACTTAAAGAACCAGCTGATTCTCCAAATATGGTTACCCTGTCTTTGTCACCTCCAAAGGCTCCTATGTTTTTGTTGACCCATTGAAGTGCCAAATGCTGGTCCCAGAGACCAACATTTCCGGCTGCGTTTTTATCGTTAGTATCCAAAAATCCTAAAAGCCCAAGCCTGTAATTGATCGTGACTACTATAACATTCCCTACTGATGAAAGGACTGCGCCGTTGTACATATTCCCTGTGCCCGTTGTAAGACCGCCTCCGTGAATGAAAAACATAACCGCGTGCCCTGACTCGTTGTCGCTATCTTGTCTTGGCACAAAAATGTTAAGAAACAGACAGTCTTCTGATTGCTCTTTGATTCCCATGCTTAAAACTTCGAGTTGTGGACATGAGGGTCCGAAATCAGCAGCAATGTATGGTTCGGTCAAAATGCCGTAAGGTTCTGGCTTTTTGAATCTCATTTCTTTGACTGGTGGTTTCGCATATGGAATTCCGCTGTATTTGTCGAATTCATATATGTTCTGTTGGAATTCCACACTTTCTGTTTTTCCAGTTATTGTTCCTACTTCCGTTTTCACGGTCGGTACTTTTTCTGACATATACCCATTTGTCAGAAGTAAGACAAATATTCCAGCAGCAGAATATGACATGATCATGCAAAGTTACCTATGATATTGTGGTCTGAAAAATATCTTCGATTCACTTTTGAATAGAAAATCTAGATCTATCACAAGTTCATTCCAACAGAATCGAAATTCGTACTGCAATCTTAAATTTGGTCAGGTGAACTGAAAACTATGTAGACTTGATTTTGCCCCAGGTACGTCATCTTCACTTATTTAATGTCACACTAAAAATAGGTTTGCTTGCAGCACCGAAGCGGAAATGTGCTACTTTCTGACTGCGTGCTACTTTCTGACTGCGTGCGTGTCATAAGATGCGCACATAATTTTGATGACGTCACAGCCGATAAGCGCTATTCACCTTGACTGTATCATATTCTAGATTAATATATCACGCGGATCACACTGTGTAAATAAATGTGAAAATGTTGTACAGTAACGATAGCACAAAGCATATGTTATAACCGTCTTAGTCTGTTACAATGTACATCCGTGGTCATTATTATAGTATACGCTTTACACTAGTTAAAATCCAATACAACTTTGGAAGATTCTATTATAAATAACCGCTCAAAATAGGGGTGTAGGTATCGATCGATAAATACAACTAGTGTATATATCCAATTCGATATATTCGTATCTGGTTCAAATGAGATCGTCATTAATGTTCTTCTATAGATCTATAACATATCAAAGCATATAACTATTACTAAAGTATTGTAGCATATGTTTAACCTGTCACATCGAACTAGTTACGAATTCATTCATGCGTGAAATCCACAAAAATCAACCATAATATAAACATGAAACGCATGCAAATAGCGAATTTTACTATACCTATCGTATACTATTGTGCGGCACTCATTAATCTTCGCCAATATCTTCGGTTATGTTCGGGTGTGTTTTCGTTGTTTCAATTGATTATCAATTTATCATAAAGAATTATAGACCGACAAAAGTTAATACCGCAGAGACAGTGGTGTAATGGTAAGATGTGTAACTTGTATACAAGGTTCCATGGGTTCGAATCCTGCACATATAATTCTATTTTTTATAAGAGAATAGCTATTTTATTTAATTTGTGACACTGTCTTATGCACCATTTTTGGTTTTATATATTCTGTCATGGTTGGTTAGCTGTATTTCTGTGTTTTATCTTTTATGTTCAAATACTTACTATTCATATTTATGGCATTTTTTTCGAAATTTTTCGATACATTAGCCGAGGCTGTCTTATCTTTAGATTGTATCTGTTTTTCAGGATGATTTGCGCGTCGAAATTTTCAGTTCTAAATACAAATGTATGCAGAAGGACGGAGAAAGAATGCTCAAATAGTCATTAAAAATCTTGAAAGCCCGTGCTGAACAAAGACAATAGTGAATACATTTAATACAACTTAACGATTAAAAAAAGGTAAAACAAAAATTCAAGCAAAACTCGAACCTGCATATAATGGATTGGTAGTCAAATGCCTTATCCACTACACCATTGCAGAATTCGATATATTGTACAGTACGAAATTGATATGTTATATCAATCGCTTGTTACATTTTTATTCGAAGATTACCGACCACATACGAAATATTATCCGATTTCGTAAACAATGTGTTTATAAACAAGGGTCATTCCATTTATTTTATGTATTTAAGTAAAGTCCGCCATATATAACTAATCTTGTAGATCTATTTGTATGATCTTTACTTTTATTTATATGTACATTGCTGTTCATTAGCCAAAGGCCTTTATATGTCGATATTGCTAATAAATGTTGTTGTTGTTGTTGTTGTTGTTGTTGTATAAGGGAGTAAAGCATTGTTGTATATAAAGATTAATATATTGGGCTTTTTCGGAAATGTTACTCGAGTAACACAAGTAACCTTTGCGCATGCGCTTAATCTCTGATCTACCCAACCCATGTAACTCCCAGTTGCTCGAGTTGACCAGCGGTGGGCACCTGAGGTTACATGGGTTGGACAGATCAGAGATTAAGCGCATGCACGAAGCTTACTCGAGTTACTCGAGTAACATTTCCGAAAAAGCCCATTTAGTATATCAATAGATTTATCACTACTTCACAACCAAAGACGGACTGGTACAGTGGTATAGGTGCTGGCTTGTATATCGCGGTTCAATCTCCGGACTGAGTAGTATTTAATTTTTCAATTTTTGTTTTTTATAATTTATTTTTTCTTGAAACAATCGTATCTCTTACAAAATATTTATTATATCTTTGTTAAAGATATTTTATAACATTTTATTTTATTCGTGTTTATAGTCTCAACACAACACATGACGTCGAAATTGAGACATACCAGGAACGGTCTATAGAGCATTCCTGGACATACTGTATAAATAATATTTGATAACTGTAAAGTTTCGATACTATAGGTCAGTCAGTAGATGTGGTGTCGTGTCAGGTTTTGCTTGTTCAACCAGAATTGGTTCCCTCGAGTTCTTTTGGGGCCATGCCTTAATATCAATTATCACCAATTTTCAAAATATTTACATGGGATTTTTGTTTGTTGGCCCGCTGTGATACTTTGTATCACAGTTTTTCTTGTCTTAACTTGTTGTTGGTTCTTCGTTAAAGCAATAGAATGAATTCAAGCTAAAAATACCAGTTTTCGCGTGACATTCTTTGATCTGAAGATCTTCCGTTTTAAAAGTTAGGTTAGATGTGATGTATCGCCCACTTTTCTTATAAAAAGAGGAGATGGCAATTTAAGTGGTTGTATGTTGCCATCGGTACCATACTACAGAACAATTTACGCGGACATTTCTTTTGCTGATAAAATATGACTAAATGAAAAGGATTGAGTTCAGCTTGGAAAGGTGAGAAAAAAAATTACAGACAACTCTTTATTATAGTCATACTAGGGCTTGAACCAGCAACTACACATACAATGTTATACGCTCAAATATCTCGGTTTTAACCACGCGGCCAGTGTTGCACGATTCTCTCGTACCAAAACTACTGGTATACATTAAAATTGATTGACCTGACTTACCTGGGCACTGGAGCAGTCTATTTTAAAAGTACAAAAACACGTATGACCTAGAAATCGAACTGTACCCGACCTTTATTGTGAGTTGCATTGTTTAAAAAAAGTATTTAATCAAATAAATACATCTCAATGCTGTTTAGTTTTTAAAAAATCGTAACAAAGTTGGAACAGAAATATATACTAAAGCGAAAAAGAAACGCAGGGTAACAAAATATGTAATGATATCAAAATGGCTATGTGTCGGTCAGATAATTATCTCGGTCACTGTGCTCCTCGACCTAAATTCACTCAAAACCAGTTTAAATAGTAAGTGCATGATATCAATACTTCTACACATAGCCGTTTTGATATTATTACATATTTTGTTACCCTGCGTTTCTTTTTCGCTTCAGTAGTACATCGCACATCTCGAAAATTTAGAATCTAACTTCAAACATCAAAACAATAATATAACAAACCTATCCTTACGGTGTCAATGTAAAATGGACATATTTAAATAGATCTGTACAGGTATTTTTACGAGCATGGTGTGAACAGACATCCCTTATGCAAAAAGAGTGACATCGATGAGTGTCTACAGAAATTTTCCCGGAGAATGTGATCGAAAGAGTACAAAAGTTATTCTTCGATTTCACGGTTTTATTTGTACTCGTATATACAAGTTATTACATACATAAAGTAATTCCGTGAATTTCTTGTGATTTCACCAACTTGCGCGCAGCCAGTGAGTTGATATGTCATAGAACTGTAATACTTATTATTATCATAATAATGGATGTGGGTAGCCAATGACACTGAAAATAAATTTGCACGCGAGAGTAAATATAGCGGTCACACCCACGACATGTACATTGTAACGTTCTCGTTGGAAACAAAATGCCCGTGTCAAAAGCATTCAGTTTTTAATCACACATAGTTTGTCGTTTTCCCATCGTTTTAGTGTAATGAAATTCGTTAGTATATGTTTTTTATCATTGATTCTAATATAAAGATTCTAGTTTGTTAAAGCGTGATAACATGGTCTCGCTGTGATGCTATCAAGTTTGGTCAATGAACATCCACAAATTTCCATAATTTCATCATGTATATATAATACATGTACATGTTGATGAAATAAACAAATTGCATATCAGATAAAATTACTCGTCTGCCATGTCTGTCGTTTCATGTCCAAAGTTTGTTGATTTGATTTTTTTTCCGAGATTCATTACCCCAACTCTTTCCCGAAAATAAAAGGATATGAGAAACTATAGGGTTTGAAAGTAAAACCACCATGCACAATCGAAGAGTTTCGTGTTCACTGTCGACAATTGATTTCACAGAAAATAATTTTCACTTTTGAACAAGTAAAGATTTCGGAAGGCAGATAAATACGACATAAGTGTTTGAATACACAACAAGTGCTGCGACTCAAATTATCAATTTCGGAAAGACATTTCCTTTTTTTTTTTTTTTGCTAACGGGAGGTCAATTTCAAGCGTTCTCATAAGATGTCAATATACCTAGGTTTGAGTACGACATGTCTGCTTTATGTCTGTGAAAAAATATTTGCACGCGCTCAAAACACTATCCCACAGGGGCCTGTACGCGAACGTTGGTAAAATGAAAATTTTCAAAGCTGGTAAAATTGTGTCCAAGGTCATTTTCAAGGTCGTCTAAAAGTGTCAGCATTTGCCTCGGACGTCTGAGTTTTCAACAGTCAGGAGCTGTCGGCATAGCCTTTAAATTCATACAGACAAAACGTGTTCCATACGGTCACTGTCACTTCTATGGAAGGCCAAACCTGTCTTAACCCGCGTATACGTTTTATTACGTTACAGGTGTTCAAAGGATATAAATGAACCATTTGCATTTCTCTATGTAAATGTTTTGTTTGTAAACAAAAGTTGTCTGTTTGTTATAATTCAGAAAGTACCGTACATATTCTCTATCACGGTACTCCAAAGCCTACAGCACAAATAATCATGATTTGTGAGATTTATCCGAAAAAGGAGATAATGCATATGATTGAAATTAATACAAAATCAGGCCTTGCAGTGAGTATTTTTCTACAGTAATAAATATTTGTAATATGAATTTTGATAAATAACAAAAAATATTAATAAATATCGATTAAGTTACGTGTCTAAAAGATTAGCCTGTCTGAAACATGCCGACTGCGCGACATCGTTCCCGGACATTCATTCGATCCATGCTTTTCTAAGTTGAACAATGTGTAAGTTATGTGTTTTTTTCGGCGTGCCCAGACATGTACAAAAAGGTGAATAGGTGAAATAACCAATAATTCTTTCCCGGCATTTTTTTTCCACGTATTAAGTGCAAAAATTGTGCACAGCCTAGGTGCATAGCTTCAGAACCATCACGGTCGAATAATTTTGTCATTTTTGCACGTCTTATATGGCCAAATAGCTGCATGCATTATTTCAAATCTATACTTTAAACCATTTCCAAGCAATTCGGTTTTAAAAAGTGTTGCGTTAGAAAAGCCTCCAGTAGCAAAAACGTGAAGTTGGCAGTAGCAGTAGCTGGCAGTAGCAGTAGCAAAAACGTGAAGTTGGCAGTAGCAGTAGCTGGCAGTAGCAGTAGCAAAAACGTGAAGTTGGCAGTAGCAGTAGCTGGCAGTAGCAGAAGCAAAATCGTGAAGTTGGCAGTAGCAGTAGCTGGCAGTAGCAGTAGCAAAAACGTGAAGTTGGCAGTAGCAGAAGCTGACAGTAGCAGTAGCAAAAACGTGAAGTTGGCAGTAGCAGTAGCTTGCAGTAGCAGTAGCAAAAACGTGAAGTTGGCAGTAGCAGTAGCTGGCAGTAGCAGTAGCAAAAACGTGAAGTTGGCAGTAGCAGTAGCTTGCAGTAGCAGTAGCAAAAACGTGAAGTTGGCAGTAGCAGTAGCTGGCAGTAGCAGTAGCATTAACGTGAAGTTGGCAGTAGTAGTAGTTTGTTTCCTCCCATACCCCCCCCCCCTTCACTCCCTCCCCCTGAGCCCTTTCGAAAAAATGTTCCTAGGCCCAAGCGTTCTTGAGTTATCTACTTTGAGTAGCTACTGCTACTGCCAACTTAACGTTTTTGCTACTGCTACTGCTAACTACTGCTACTACCAACTTCACGCTTTTGCTACAGCTACTGCTACTGCCAACTTCACGTTTTTGCTACTGCTACTGCCAGCTACTGCTACTGCCAACTTCACGTTTTTGCTACTGCTACTGCTACTGCCAACTTCACGTTTTTGCTACTGCTACTGCAAGCTACTGCTACTGCCAACTTCACGTTTTTGCTACTGCTACTGCCAGCTACTGCTACTGCCAACTTCACGTTTTTGCTACTGCTACTGCCAGCTACTGCTACTGCCAACTTCACTATTTTGCTACTGCTACTGCCAGCTACTGCTACTGCCAACTTCACGTTTTTGCTACTGCTACTGCTACTGCCAACTTCACGTTTTTGCTACTGCTACTGCCAACTTCACTATTTTGCTACTGCTACTGCCAGCTTCTGCTACTGCCAACTTCACGTTTTTGCTACTGCTACTGCAAGCTACTGCTACTGCCAACTTCACGAGTTTGCTACTGCTACTGCAAGCTACTGCTACTGCCAACTTCCTACTCATCAAATATTGTCATACGCGTGAAAACAAGGCTTGAGAATATGTACCACGCATCCTTGCTTCCTTCAAAGTTATTGACTAAATTGTCTATCACTGTTGATTTTAAATCCGCTGAAATCTTTTTACCTTGTACGATAAGATCTGCCACATTTACTTGTCTTCATTGTACGGATAAGAAGTTAGATATATACCAGTTCTATTATTCCTGTATATAAAGAGCAAAATTTTAATAATAAGAAAGAGAAAGAGAATAGCACCGATGGTACTATTTTCGTTGCGGATTACTTTTCATTACTAGCATTAGTGTGTAAATAGCTAAATTTATTAATGAAATACCTGAGTAACGTAACCTTGCATGCAATTCTCGTGTTTATTTCAATACAGTTGAACTGTTCTATTTTATACCAATAAAAAACAAAAACAGTTTAATTGAACACAAGGATTACCGAAAACAGGATTTGATGATAAAGTGATCAACGAAGCTGTGAGTTACACATTAGATACATTGTATTGGAAAAACAACATTAGGGATGTTGGTAGGGTGACAATCAAGGTCTAAAAAATGATGAACCGGGACAGATATTGCAACAAGCAATGTTATATACCAAAATGTTCGTAAGGTTTAGTAGTTTATGAAACCGCCGGCATAAATTGGCATAAGTGGTGGCGATCTGAGAAATCCAAGATGGCGTCCAAGATGGCCGCCAAAAATAAAAAATGCAGTTTTTGTAGTACTGTTGGTCCAAATAATTTTCTTGAGATTGTGTCTAAGTTTTAAACATAGAAATGTATAAATTCACACAGAATATACGTTTTTATGAAAGAAAATATGAGTTTTAGTGAAAGATATGAAAATAATTGACAAATTTAGTCCTTTGTTTGGACAATTTTTGGGTATCGAGAGGTTTTTTTTTCAGCAACTTGGTTCCTTTTCCCAATTTGATACATTTATTCGACCAGATATAAAATATGACTTAAAAAGAGTTACACAACTGTGTTACAGCAGAAAAACTAGGATTCTTTTGAATACACAAGCATTTAAAAGTGGGTGGGGTAATTTCACATGCATTTTCAATATAAATACATAATATTCATTTAAACTTTCAAGTACATTTGATTGTTATTTTTAGTTAAATTTAATGCATATTATGTTGCATACATGTTGCATTTTAACAGATACATATTATTTCTGATTTACAAAATCAAGGATGGTTTCAAAATGGCTGCCAAAATCACAAAATTGGTTGAATGTATGTGTAAATCATATCAAGTTTGAGGGTAGGTAAAATAAATGTATTTCAGTTATCTTGTGAGTAAAAATATAATGTAAAATATAAAGTTGATTTGATTTCGATCGTCTTATATGTAACTTGGTATCTAATATTAATGCACCAGCTGATTAGCTTTTGCAAGTGGGTGGGGTAAGTCAAAGTGCAATTTAACTTTTCTGAACAATCTGTTATTTCCATTTTCAGATTGTGCATTTCAGCACAGATAAGCTTTATTCTTTTTCACCTTTCTAAGAGAGAAAGTTTAAAACATCAAAACAGCTCTAACAAGTGACAGGAAATTGTCACAAAACCAGGTTTTCATTTTCCAGTCTGCTGGCCGAGCGCAAATGTGTTTTAAAGTCAGTAGATATACATAATGTGAAAAAGAAACAAAGGTCTTCTTCTATATATTACATGTGTAAAAAAAGCAAAGGGCCATAATTCAGGCAAAATTGATCCAAACACAAAACCCAGACAATATGCACGAGGGCACTTGATGACAACAGTTGTGTGAGAGTTTGGTTTAAATATCTTGAGAAATGTTGGAGGAAGTGGGCACGTGACAGTATTCTTCTATATATAACATATGTGGAAAAAAGCAAAGGGCCATAATTCAGGCAAAAATTATAAAAAAAAAAAAAAAAAAAAAAAAACTTGCTCTGTGTGGGGTTTGAACCGCTGGTCTCATGAGAAATTTTGTCATCTTACTGTAACAGAATACTCCAAAGTATACAGGACTGGTAATCTATTCTAAAAATAGACAGTAATAACAGAGTATTCTCCCTTTTATAATAACAGAGTATTTTCCCTTTTATATATACTTAAATAAGGAGACACAAAATTGCTAACGGACGGACGGACGGACGACCAGGGGCAGAACATTATATATTCAAAATTCTTTAGTTCACAATTATAGTTCTGTGAAAGTTTGGTTGAAATCCCTTGAGAAATGTAGGAGTTGCACACAGAAGAGTATTTCTCTATATATATTACATTATGTGGAAAAAAACAAAGGCCCATAATTCTGTCAAAAATTATCAAATCACAAAACCCCGACAATATGCGCCAGGGCACTTGGTGACAACAATTCTGTGAAAGTTTGGTTGAAATCCCTTGAGAAGTGTAGAAGGAGTTGCGCACAGAAGAATTACATGTGAAAAAAAACAAAGGGCCATAATTCTGTCAAAAATGACCAAATCACAAAACCCGGAATATATGCGCCAGGGCACTTCATGACAATACTTCTGTGAAAGTTTGGTTGAAATCCGTTGAGAAATGTAGGAGGAGTTGCGCACAGAAGAATTACATGTGAAAAAAAACAAAGGGCCATAACTCTGCCAAAAATGACCAAATCACAAAACCCCGACAATATGCGCCAGGGCACTTCATGACAATACTTCTGTGAAAGTTTGGTTGAAATCCGTTGAGAAATGTAGGAGGAGTTGCGCACAGAAGAAATTTTTTACGCCCACCCACCCGCCGGCCCGCCCGCCGACATACCCCAATCTAATAACCAGGATTTTTCCTTCGGAAAACCTGGTTAATAACAAAGTATCAATAGCTTCAACATTTTTATCATTTATTCAGATGAAAGTATTGTAACTCTTTTCATGAAAATATGAATTTTGTCTGAAAACCATCTTCCATAAGTGTTAAACAATGATGTGCTGTTACACAGGCAGCAGATTTCTTTAAATTGAAGAAAGAACACTGCATTATTCTTTTCAAAACAATGCACACGAAAGGTTTGAAAATGTTATTATTTTAGGACCTAAGTCTGAAATAAAACTCAAATATACAAGTCACAGGTGTTTTCCATTTCCATATTAAAATTTAAAACCATGTGTGCACTTTCCTTTGTTGCCTCTTGTGTAAAGACATGCATACAGATTCATTTACATCAGTCAAATTTAGGTATTGCTATGTATTACATTATCAACTTGTAAAACTCATCCCATAATCATAAAGTATGTTACAAATAACCCACAAAAGCAGCATTTTCAGCTAATTGCTACTAGCAGCAAAACTAATTCAGAGAGTTTAAAATCTGCAACTCCATATGTATTTATGTACTGTAAAGTACTTATTCATTTCATTCTTTTATTTATGTTAAACTTAACAGAATAAAATATATTGAAAGGCAATCTGCAATGTCTTCTTTTTACACATGCCATACAAGGATGAACAATTACCACACCTTGTAAGACAATAAACAGACAACAAGATCTTTAGCGTGGCAGGCAACAAATTTGCATCTATCCTATGGATTGGTTTATACCTTGTAAAGTCAGTATGTATAGATTTTCAATCAGTTTTAAGAAGGAGTTTGTCAGCACCAAGACTAGTGTAATAATGAACCAAAAGACCCAAAACATTGGCTTTCTTGATTGTAAGAGAAGATGCATATGCCAAATGTAGTATTATTCTACCATCAGCTTCGTTCTGACTGGACTCTATTTCATCAACAAAAGATATTTTTCCCCTCGCAAGAAGATGATGGCAATTTTCAGTGAGATATATTGTATAAAGCTTTCTCAGCCTTTACTATTGGCCAAGACTCTCTTCCAGTCTGGTAATAGCATGTTCATTTAAATAGCAACAGGGGCAGTGGAGGTACTGTTACAAGGTCTCTGGCGGGTCTGGACTATTTGTAAAATATTTGTTAAAGATAACATGGTTTGTGTGCTTTACACACTGTTTTAAAGAATTTCATTCCAAAATGCAAGAGCCATAATTATGTTTGTTCATTCGAAAGTTGCAGCATCTGAATAACTGCCATAAGATCATGCACAACAGTCAGGGTCAGACATACATAGAAGAACCAAATCAGGATTAAGAAGTTTCCAGTTTTACGCAAAAGTCAGAGTTTTGGTTTCATCATATCTCCAGTATCTGAAAACAAACTTAGTGGAACCGGTGCATTTTAAAAGGAGAATACATGTTCAAGAGTAACCTATTTGAATGCATTAATAGCCAATAATCTCAAGTACATATCTTCACCATTAAAACTGACCACCTTTAAATTTACATCAACAGCACTTTTGACTGTGTTCCGTTTTGCCCTTGGTAGCGTGTCAAACTGTTAAAGGCTTGTTGCTTTCAAAAGAGAACCATCAGTCACTCCTGTACAAACTATTTACCTCCTGCGATATTTCAATTCCAGTTGTAAAGTTAATCCATTTCATTGGAGGACTAGAAATAGAAAAGGGGTCTACAAAATGCCCATCAAACATCTTAAGCATTGTTTGTGTTTTGAGAAAAGGCGTATCAGTTTGATGTTTGTTGTACAAATAACTGGGGCCACTATCAGAACCACAAGCTGCCAAAGGTCGAGACAGAAACCAGCATACTTAAGCACTGCCATTATGTGTGATACCATTTACTTTGTAGCTTTGCAGTCAATCCAAACATCATTAAGTGAACCCTTTGTCAATTTAATACCTTTTCTCAAAGGCATCTACTTACTACTAGCTCATCGGGGAGTCGATTCATTTGAAGGCTAGGTATGACATGATTTGCAGCAAACAGGAAAGGTAAAAAAAGCTTTGCCTTTGAAAATTTTTGAACATCCCACAAACCAAGTGTTGATGAAGCAAAGTAAATTTTGAGAGGAAGAGAGACCTCCACAAAATAGTCGTCCGATACTCTAAACAAGTCATCCCACTGACCTAAGTTCATCAATAAAAGGGACAATCGAATATTCAATTTGTTCTACCTTTCCTAGCACAACTTCCTGCTGAACATCAGAGGTGATATTCAAAGCTTTGAATTTCTATAATATACGATAATAAGTAAGAAGGCAAAGATTTGAATTTGCATCAGCATATTTTCTTAACTGACGAAAGAACCTGCGATTTAGTACCTCATTAATATATCAGATACTTAGTAAGTTTTTCTTCCAATGTTACCTTTTATTCGCGATTAATTTGTATATAATTATCTGTTTTTACATTGTTTATAGGTTGGACATTTGAATTTTTCCACTACTAAACTAGAACATGTGATGTGGCTAACTGTTATTCATCAATTTTGTCCTATCTACGTTTCTATTGATTTCCACATTTTGTTAAAGCAGCAGGATAAAACAACTTTGTGATGAAACAGCATGAGACTTTCGTCTATTCAGCAATTATTTGTGTCCCAAGGTTATAATGGCATTTGCTTGCCAGAACCCGACCGTGGTGCTAAAAACCCGTATATTTCAGTAAAATGACATTTTAGGTCAAAGGAATAATGATGTATTTTTCAAAATAAATATGCAAATAATCTAGTAAAGAATATATCAATATAAGAAAAAATACAAGTGCCCGGTACACTGAAGTTTGACTATATTTTAGTCTAAGTGGCGGCCATTTTGGCGGCCATCTTTGATTTAATAAATGATCTCCAAACTTACAATAGCTACATAATACATATAAGCTGATATATATTGATTTGAAATACAAAATACTTTAACGTAAAGCTCATAAAATGTTTAAAAAAAGCTATGTATATTTAAGCGAAAATTACCCCACCCACTTTTAAATGCTTGTGCACTCAAAAAAAAAAATCTGTTTTTCTGCTGTAATGTAAATATTTCCATTAGCCATGAGTTATTTTTTATTTCTTGTCACATAAGTATATCAAACTGGCAAAAAAATTGAACTTCTGTTAAAAAATACCTGTCCAAACCATAAAATTGTCCACTCTTACGGCTAAAATCGTCAATATTTTCATAGATTTCGCTAAAATTAATTAAAAAACATCATACAATCATATAATAAGTATGTATTTATATATTTCTATGTAGTAAACCTAGCCGAAATCGTTTTTTTAAGTTTGACCAACAGTACTACAAAAACTGCATTTTTTTATATTTGGCGGCCATTTTGGCGGCCATCTTGGATTTAATAAATGATCTCCAAACTTGCAATAGCTAAATAATACATATAAGCTGATAATTATTCATTTGAAATACAAAATACTTGAAGGTAAAGCTCATTAAATGTTTTAAAAACTATGTATATTTAGATCGAAAATACATGTGAAATTACCCCACCCACTTTTAAATGCTTGTGCACTCAAAAAAAATCTGTTTTTCTGCTGTAATTTTACTATTTCCATTAGCCATGAGTCATGTTTTACTTGTTGTCACATAAGTATATCAATTTTGGTAAAATATTTGTACTTCTGTTAAAAATGCCTGTCCAAACCATAAAATTGTCCACTCTTACGGCTAAAATCGTCAGTATTTTCATAGATTTCGCTAAAATTAATGAAAAAACATCATAAAATCATATAATAAGTATGAATTTATACATTTCTATGTTTTAAACCTAGCAACAATCGTTTTAAAAAACATTTGGACCAACAGTACTACAAAAACTGCATTTTTATTTTTGGCGGCCATCTTGGACGCCATCTTGGATTTCTCAGAACGCCACCATTTATGCCAATTTATGCCGGTGGTTTCATAAACTACAAACTCTGACAAACATTTTGGTATATAACATTGCTTGTTGCAATGACTGTCCCACCTACCCATATTTTTAATGGACTTTTCTGCTCAAAGTCACCCTACCATGTTGATTACCATTATATCCATAGAACCAGGAACGTTCCTGATAGAACATATTAATTAAAATTTTGCAAAGATCGCCCGTAAAAATTTACAAATGTTAGTAAGTTTAATTTTATCACGAGACTGTAAAATTTCTTGGAAGATGTAATAATTATCAGTTAAATTAAAGTATTTTAAGTACGTGTTTCTATGAGTTCTGAAGTACTGGCAACTCAATAAATGGTGCCTTTCGTTTCCAATAGAGCCGTTATCGCACAGTGGGCAGGTTCGATTTTGTAAGGGGGTGCTAATATCACTATATGTGACTTGAAATTATGACACTCATTAACTTTAACCATATTTCTCTCCAACAGTGACTAATATTATACAGTTGTTATACAGTTGTTCGGCATGTTTAGTAACAACTTCTGTAGCGCTAGTTATAACAATAATAATCAAGACCATATAAGTATAAATAAACCAATTACATTTTCTATATAGCTGTATCGGTGCCCGCACGGTGTGCCGATAACGACACGCTAATTTATTCGTCCAGCCGGAAGTGCGGAAGGCGAAGGAGATCAATTCGACAACCGACACATTGAAAACAAATGCAAATACACTGATAATCCCACATTTTATTATCATTTAAATGATAGATTTCACTTTATGATTATCTAATAATCTATTTTCTTATCTCAGTAATATATGCAGGAAAATAATTCCGGTTCGCTAGTGTATATACGGATATAGGCTAGAGAACCGATTCCGGTTCGCTGAAGTCGCTGTCTATAGGGAACCGGTTCCGGTTCGCTAGACACTGCCGTTGTCAAAAAGTGTTTGATAAGGCGGCTGGTATAGAGTGTTTTCGTTAAGAGAGCTAAATCCTGAGATTTTCAACGACGGTAATTGTCAAAAAACTGATAAAAGGCGGAGTTTAGGAGACCAATATTGGGCAGTGCTTCATAGCTACTTTGACAAGCGAGTCGGCAATCTTCAAACATTTGTGCATTGCTTTTGATGTTATCGGTAAACCTCCTGACTCTAATCAATTTCGTTAGCGGTTGTATCAACCTAGCCTAATCAATTTGGCGTTTCAGTGTGACCCCTTTCACAGATCTGATATTTTATAACTGTCACACCTCTACGCCTAATTTTAAAGTGCTTATAACTGGGCAGTTATCCGACGAGAGGAATGACCCCGTTTGTAATGAATTTTTAAAGTATCCCCGATATATATCACATTTAAACTTTGTGTCCGACAAGAAAAAACATTTATCTTGAAGGAAATAACATTGCTTTACTGATGAAATGTATTCAAAATAAAAGATTTGACGGCGAAACTGTTACCACTGTATCTTGTATATAACGCAAATAAACTGGTGCAGCAGTAATTTTCAGCACTGCCGATTACGCACACACTGTGTATAACCGTGCAGTCAACCGATTACGCCAGCGCGCACATATGATTGTGCAAAACTTACCGATGCTTATCACTTCGAATGCAAGATTTATAACGTATGGTGTAATTTGTGTTTATTTCTTCTCACATGAAAACAAAGAATGCATACTGATCAAAAATATGTACATATAGCGTAATATACAGTTTCATTAACTTATAATATGGTAGTGTAATCTGGTCACCGAAAGTGATAAGTAATTTCAAGTATATCATTGATATTCGGGAAAAGTGATTCCTCAGCTTTTATCGCTGATCTCTAGGCGTCTTTAATTCTAAAATGTACAAAATCCTTTAATGCCTTATAACAATATAATTAAATATATGATAATAAAATCATAATAATGAAGACTTTATTTAAAGTAGATAACATATTTGGCGCAAGAACAATTTTCAATTAAATAATATTCTATGATGTTTTTTTGTTTTTTTTACTTTTGTTTTGTTTGAAATATTTTTAATCTTGCAAATGAGTCTACGGTCATGACTGAATTTTCACCATTATCTGAATGAAGATATATGAACGCGATCTGATAAGCCGATTGGTTAACTGGCTAGTATGCGAAGCCGAGAATATGTAAGCATATATCATAGCTGTAATTTTGATCTTTAGAAAAGTTCTCCTGTTCTTTTCCATAATGATTGCAAATTGTAACAATTTCCTAAGATTGTACTTCGATTGATTTATTAGAATGTGAAATTCTGACCATCGTTTAAACTTTCTTAATTTCTTAATTGTCTTCAAAGTTCTAGCATTCTTCTAATTGGAGAAAAATGTTGTTTTCGGACTTTTAAAAATATTTATTTTATGCTAATTAATAGAAATTAGTAGTGATCTTTCAGTGGAATGTAGTGATTACATATTTGTTATGTCAGTCACAGTGTGGGTAATCAAGGTCTGTCGGACTTTTATCTTTTCTGTATATAAATAATCTGGCTTAAAGTTTTAATAGCATAAAATAAAAAAGGAAAGTTATTTGTTTTGGGTGTAAATAAAATGTATCAGTCGCGTTCAGCATTCGTGAAAATTTCAAATTTGTATCACTTTTCATTCAGATACATTCCATGTGCACCTCAAACAAACAAGTGTCCTTATTAATTAATTGCTCAAACCAAACACTAGTATAATATATATAAAATTTTGATAATTATTCATGTGGTTAGAGAAGCCTTAAAATATGATTCAATTAATTAATAAACCATTGAACATATCAAATTATTTCAGACAACCATTTTTAACAGTTGACTGAATTAGTGATACAAAAAGTCAACATTCCCGCTTCGGCGATCTAAAAAAATATTGCAATTTTCAACTACTGATTAAAATATATACACAAAAATACGCTGAATTTTATAAAAAAAAAATGTGTTTCCATAATAGTTATTAGCTTTTTAAAGCTTTTATTAATTTGAATAGATGGTTATGATCTACAATAGTCTAACTATTTCGACTTCGAAGGCAAACCGAATTTATAGGCTGATATTTTATAGTTGTTCACCTTCTACGTCTCACTTTGAAGTCACATATAGTAGGCATACACCCCAAATACACTGTTCGTTGGGCACTTGCCACCGCGCTATAAAGGTAAATGATGACACTAACGCAGATCCCTGCTCAATTTACCTGTCTATACAAGAACACCAACCACTTAAATCCGAATTATTCACCGTACATGTATACAGCGGCCATTTTTAAAGAATCATGGGAATTGTATTACGTCACTACGTATTCAACTGGGTACAACCGGCAGCCGCAGTTTATTATCGACTAGCACGCGCGGCCAAGGTCTTTCAAATAGTACTATTTGAAAGACCTTGGCGCGGCGTATAAAGAGGGGAACACACCGAAAGTGACATAAGTTTAAATTATTGAAATATATTTATATACAACTCGTATGTTGATTTATACCTTTATTATAATTATATTGACCCTCACGTGAGTTCACTAAATTCTTTGTGATTTGAATTTTCTAATGTATGAGATAGTTAGATCTACACTTTTTTCTGTTGTGTTAAAAAAATGAATGTTACATAAAAAATGCATTTTATTGCGCGAGTGGCTTTGTATGATTGACAAGAAGCCCAAAAGGCGGCATATTTAAAGTGGTTCTAATCAGGGTTCGTAATATACTAATATAATGTATTGGGAGCCAGATTTAGATGAAATTGAACAATATACTTACGAGTTTTGTGCACACAAATTCCTGTAGATCATTTGATAAAGCTTTAAAAAGCTAATAACTTTTATGGAAACACATTTTTTTATATAAAATTCAGCATATTTTTGTGCAGATATTTTAATATCAATAGTTGAAAATTGCGATATTTATTTAAGATCGCCGAAGCGGGAATGTTGACTTTTTTGAATCACTTATTCAGTCAACTGTTAATATGGTTGTCTTAAATAATTTGATATGTTCAATGGGTTTATTAATAAATTGAATCATATTTTAAAGACCTCTCTAACCACATAAATAATGATCAAAATTTTATATACATTATACTAGTTAGTGTTTGGTTTGAGTAATTAATTAATAGAGCACACTTGTTTGTTTGAGGTGCATATGGAATATATCTGAATGAAAAGTGATTCAAATTTGAAATTTTCATGAATGCTGAACGCAACTGAAAATGCGAAATTTTATCAGTTTGAGTTGAGATACATTTTATTTACACCCAAAACAAATCACTTTCCTTTTTATTTTATGCTGACTATTAAAACTTAATCCAGATTATTTATATACAGAAAACCTGAAAGTCCGTCAGACCTTGATCACCCACACTGTGACTGATATGATAAATATGTTATCACTTTTTTCCACTGACAGATCACTACTAATTTCTATTCTAATATGCCTATGGTATATTTCTATAGTCAATTCGAGTGCATTAATATGATTAAAGCACTCGGAAAAGAAGGCGGAGTTTTGGACATGGAAGTAGACCCTTCCGACTTTTCTAATTTACTCCCGCGCAGAAAATAAAATATAGAGATAGAAATAATATCTGTATAAATACATCAGTCGCATAAAATAGTTGTGTTTAAGAACCTAAATATTATTTTTGATTGCGTCAAGTAAGCCTTAGAATACCTTCACCTTGTTCTCCTTTAAAAAGGCCAAGAAAGTTCAGGATTAACGTCATACAATGTTTTGATTCCCGGGGACAAAACAATGAATGAAAACGTCGACGTCATCACACTGACGTCATTACTCCACGTTAAAACATTGTACAGTTCAGATTAACGGTTCGCTTTTAAATCGATTGTCTGCTTTGTTAGGTTCTGAATCTGACGTCATCTGCATAATGTCACAGTCGGGTATTTTTTTATATTTTATGTATTAGATGATTAAACTAAAATAAGTTTGTATGATATAGTTACGTATGATATCTTGACTGCTTGCCTGAATAGGGGGGTGAATTCCAACAACCACTGTGAAAATTCAGTCTTGACCATAGACTCATATGCAAGATTAAATTTATTTCAAACGAAACAAAAGTAAACAAAAAACATAGAAGTATTATTTCATTGAAAATTGTTCTTGCACCAAATATGGTATCCACTATAAATAAAGTCTTCATAAATATGATTTTATTATCATATATTAAATAACATTGTTATAAGGTATTAAAAGATTTTGTACATTTTAAAATTAAAGACACCTAGAGATCAGCGATAAAAGCCGAGGAATCACCTTTTTCGAATATCAATGATATACTTGAAATTACTTATCACTTTCGGTGACCAGATCACACTACCAACAACAACATAACAGCAACAAAGTTAATGAAACTGTATAATACGCTATATGTACATATTTTTGTTCAGTATTGACTATTCATTCTTTGTTTTCATGTGAGAAGAAATAAACACAAATTACATTATGCGTTATAAATCTTGCATTCCAAGTGAGAAGCATCGTTAAGTTTTGCACAATCATATGTGCGCGCTGGCGTAATCGGTTTACTGCACGGTTATACACAGTGTGTGCGTAATCGGCAGTGCTGAAAATTACCGCTGCACCGGTTTATTTGCGTTATATACAAGAAAACGGTGGTAACAGTTTCGTCGTCAAATCTTTTATTTTAAATACATTTCATCAGTAAAGTAATGTTATTTCCTTCAAGATAAATGTTTTTTCTTGTCGCACACAAAGTTTAAATGTGATATATATCGGGGATACTTTAAAAATTCATTACAAAAGGGGGTCATTCCTCTCGTCGGATTTCTGCCCAGTTATGAGGACTTTAAAATTAGGCGTAGAGGTGTGACAGTTATAAAATATCAGATCTGTGAAAGGGGTCACACTGAAACGCCAAATTAATTAGGCTACTGAATTCTCGGATAGTGACAGTAGGGGTAAAGTACACGGGTCCTGACAAAAATATTGCTTAAATTGGTATTTCCGTAGATTACCTCTACGATAATCATATTTTAAACAAGATTTATGAATTTCTAATAATACAGAGGGTATAATTTTATTACTAGTAATGTTTTTTACAGAGTAAACCTGAAATAAATCGAAATGATAAAGTACACGGGCATTTCAGTTTGGATAAAGTACACGGGCGTTCTGCAGTTCAACGTCTTGTTATTTCGGTTACGATGTTAAAACTCATCATATGAAATAAATTAACTGGCAACATATTAAACAATGATGTTTTCAATATACACTTACCGGTGCAGCAACAATGTTACAAGGTAATTTGGCGCTAAAGACGGTACACCATCTGTAGAACTTTTAGTACAAATGGCGCGAGAATTCAGTATTTCTGTATTTTGTCACAAAGAAGTAGATCTGTATGTAAAATATAAACTTTTTTTGTGTAATGCCTGAAGAAAGAGTTTCACTGTTCCATTAATAAAACATATTTTCCGCTTACTTAACCATTTTTTTTACCGGTGCTTGATAACAACGACCCGAATTTTGGAAAATTAACGACGCTAACAATATAGAATAATTACAAATGGGCACAGGAGAGCGTTCTTAACTTCACAATTTTCACATACCGACAGATATATGATGTGATCAGTCAATGGATAGACGAAAGATGATTTAACTCGTCGGAAAGGACCAGGTGATATTGATTTGAATGGGTATGCAGGCTGTTTAGTTCTGGTTGCGTTACTTAATGATTTCTGTATGATTTTATAATTTTTGTTGTTTGTTGTTATTTTTTTCAGAAAATGGAAACTATTACTCCATATGTAAACAGCGTGGCAAACACTTAAAATACAGAAAACACGTAATGGAACATGAGAGGAGGTACGGTGGGCAGACACCATACCGTTATTGTGTGAAGAGCCCATTTAACAAGGCACAGGTAAAATCTGTATTATTACGCTGTAAAAATGAATTATTATATTTCTATAATGAGAGTGACGTTTCAAGTCCGTCACTTAGGCAAATGATTTACCACATTTCACGCAAATGTGGGCTTTGGCGTCTCATTGAGCACTGCACCTGCAAAAGAGAGAACATGTACTTAGAGTGGTACTTTTCAGAATGTATCATCATTCCCATCACATATTGTGTTTGGTCAGGAAGTAAGAAAGGGATAAATTTGATGATGGTGATTCACTGACAAAAAGAGAAAAGATTTTGGTGTATAAAGTACGTATATATACGAATATGTACGGACCAAAAAGTACGGGAATTCCCTTTACATTTGTAATAAGTCATTTTATTAATTAATAATACAGATCTTACTTGTGTCTTGTTAAATGGGGGACCGAATTGAAGCTCGCTCTTCCCACAACAACGGTATGGTGTCTGTCCATCGTGCCTTCTCTCATGTTCAATTAGGTGTTTTCTATATTAGAAGTGTTTGCCTATGGAGATAGTTTCCATTTTCTGAAAAAAATTAACAACATACGGCAAAAATCACAAAATCGTATAAAAATCATTTATAACGCAACCAGAACTGAATCCTACAATATACCAGGGTCCGTATATTACAGGGTTATGAAACGGCCGATTACGGGAAATAAGATGTCCCGGGTCACGTGACCTCTTGGCCGTCACTTCCGCTTCCTCGTATTAGCGAAAAAATCTAACGTGAATTCGTAGGAACAAAATCTTTATAATATTGTATTATTTGTACGAGTTTTTACAGTTCGCGGAGAGACATTTAATATAATTATATAGTTAAAATCAATGTAGTTAATTGTACACATACGATACTGATAAACATGGCATGTGTATCTTACTTATACTTCAAGTAAAAAAAAAAAAACAAATTCTCATGCGTAGCTCTTTTCAAATTCCGTGGAGTTACATTAATAAACATTTTTTGTACGGAATCACCCATTTGCATGAAGGGTATTTGTTCACGCCATGTTAAAGATACATTTAAATCTATTCTTTATACATTGACACAATATATGAAATGTACTCGGCCTCTACAGTTCGATTTCTAAGCCATACGTGTTTTTGAACGTTTAAAATAGACTGCTCCAGTGCCCAGGTAAGTCGGGTCAATCAAATTTAATGTATACCAGTAGTTTTGGTATGACAGAATCGTGCAACACTGGCTGCGTGCGCCAGTCAGTCGGAATCAGACAGAAACACAACAATTCGGAAGGTTGTTTGCAATTTAATGATGCGAACTGTTTTCACAACAAACGAAGGATCGAGAACGAAGGGAAACAACTCAGCTAAAGACTATAGTATAATGTCCGTACTCAACCGTACCTTAACGTACAAATCAAACCTACTGGCGCTACCTCTCTTTTCTTAAAATAACAATATTAAAGAGAACTATAATTAACAGTCTAACCTTAGGAAATATCAACATATATATATATCATATTACTGTAATGACTGTAGTAAGGCAAAACTAAATTGAGACATTTAAGCATGAAAAAAAAGAATCTATCGAATTTTAAGTGTCTTGGTAAACTATATCCGTTTGCTTTGGTATAGTATGATGCTGTTTTAATATATATCAATTAATGCACAGTAAATGACATGTTCGTTAATTTTAAAGAACAGAAATATATACAGACATAACTTGTATTAAACAAAAAAGGCTTCAGAGTTCATGCCAGGCTTGTACTAGGACGAATTTGAACAATATAAATCCATGTTCATTAAGCAATTTATGTCACAAAGTCATCTAAGTATTTGGGAGGCTTGCGGTTCCGTTGAGGCCTAGAGTTATCGGTGCCTACAGGTGAAGACTGGTCATCCGTAGAAGTTACCGGAGCGTCAACTGTGTCTACTTCACCAATAGCTACTTCTGGTTGATCATGTTCGCGACTAATATTTTCCTGTTCTAATGGTGTTACTAATGCTGGGGGTGGTTGCACTGACTCGGGAGCATTGAAATAAATTTCACTATGAATGTCTTCATTATCACTGTCTTTATTAGGTTCGCGGGTAACGTTATAGTCTGGTAAATCAACTGGTACACGGAAACACTCGCCTTTCTTAATTTTATAGGAAGAAGCGCGCAACTGATTGCCTGTGAATTTCTTAACAAACAGCCACTCGTCCTGTTGTGATACTACGAGGTATCTTTGCCTAGCATTCAGTTTGTTTCTATCTGAATAGAGATAAACAAGATCGCCAACATTTATGACCGAATAATCAATTGACGTTTTACTGTTTTTGCACTTTTCACTGGCAATGTGATTTTCATGACGTGACTGATGCTGATGTAATATAGCATCCTTATCCGAAATTGGGAGCTGTTCATGTGTGAATTGATTTCGTTGTGTCCATAACTCCCGCGCAGACAGTCCTTCGCGGCGAATACGACAGTTGAGTTTTGCAACAGCAATTGCGAGTTGTATTTTTGAGAGGGAACCACCACCAGGCTCTATACGTAGAATTTCGTCCTCAAGCTCTAAGATCGCCTTTTCAGCCACTGGATTTTTGTTAGGATTTTTTACGCGACCAATGTCCAAAGTGATGTTCAGACGATGAAGTATTGTGTCATCACGTAATGCTGTGAAACACGGAGCAGCATCTACTCTTATAATAGCTGGAGGCCCGTGTATGGGATGTAATTCGGTACACAAACAAATAAGCGTATCTCTAATAGTGTCTCTTTTTTTCATCTTCAAGAAAGG
This sequence comes from Saxidomus purpurata, assembly GCA_022818135.1. Classification (NCBI taxonomy): domain Eukaryota; kingdom Metazoa; phylum Mollusca; class Bivalvia; order Venerida; family Veneridae; genus Saxidomus; species Saxidomus purpurata. The sequence goes on along the minus strand of JAFMSR010000002.1, from coordinate 254,464 downwards.
AGGCAACTGTGTATGATGTTGATGTTTCACGTAAAACAAAAACTAACTGACTACTACGTTTCATGACATCTGCTGCAAATGATAAACCAACTGCCTCCGGGGGATCATCTGTTGACTGTGTCACGAAACCTTGGGGTAGTCTACTTAATGATGCGCAAGTATGGCAGCACTCTGTAACTCTTTCAATTGACTGATTTAAGTCTAAAGCATAAAAATGTCTTTTTAGAACTTGCGTTAACTGGTGTTTAGAAGGATGATCTAGCTTTATGTGCAACGCGGTAACGAGTCCATCGAGGGCTGATCGGGGTACCACTATAAGATCTATAGGTGTTGAAAGAGGATCTGCACGTTTAACAACTAATAAACCGTCTTTTGCAATTGACACTGCACTTAAGTAACGCTTTACATCTTTGATGTTCGTAAGTTTCTTAGAAGGACGTGTGCCTTGTAGCAAGTGAGCATGAACGCGTCTCAAATCCGGACACTCAGACTGTATAGCCTTCCACGCAGATCTTGTGGTGAAAGGTAATCGACAGACATTGTTTATCACATCCTCTACATGAATAGCTCTAACAACAGAGTCCTCAGTATAATGAATAAACGCACAAATTTGACAGTTGGGGTTGTCACATTCGAGAGCATTACGGCTTGCAAAGTCTGAAGGGATATTGACAGATCCTGCGAGATGTTTAATGCTAACCTGATACCGACTAATCGTGGATAGGAAGGAAGTTATCCTTGGGCTGGCTGAAAATTCTCCTCTGCATAACTTTTCAATAGCCTGAACACATGGTTTACTGTCCGTAAGAACATACGCTTGTTGACTGGACTGGATAATGTAAGGGCTAAAATGCTTCACGGCTGCCGCTATACCAAGTGCTTCAATCTCACAGGGCAGCCAGGTGACTTGATGTTTTCTGAGCTTTGCACTAAAAAAGCCTGCTAACATTAATTTTCCATCGCGCATAACATATAGAGTAGCTCCAATACCATGCTTTTTCACAGATCCATCCGTAACAATCCATAGTTGATCAGTGGGTTGTGGGATCACAATGGACTTGTTGTTAGTGAGAGCAGATTGTGCATTGTGGAAATGTTGGCGAGTGTCGTCATCCCAAGTAATCTTCTCTGGAGAGTTTTTACCAGCAATAATGTCATCTAATGGCGCCATCATCTGAGAACAGTTTGGTAGGACGCGTCCTAAAACTTTGTACGCGCCGATGAATGATCGTAGACCATGGACCGTGTCTGGGACTTGGCATGTAGATAAGGCAGCTAGACGGTGACGACTTGCAGATAATGTGCCCTGCTTCCAGGTCCACCCCAGTATAGTTGTGGACTTAGGACAGACAATAGTCTTGGTAGGCTTGAGCTTCAAGTTGTTCTTCTGTAAAGCATCCAAAACTCGTGTCCAGTTTTCCAGCAGCTCTTCTGGCGTGTTACCCCCACAGTAGAGATCGTCAGCTAGTTTGGCAACTACACCATCTTGAAGAAGGTCTCCCAAAACCCGGCACATAAGTTCCTCCAAAGCAGTTTCAGAGCCCGGCATGCCCATGGCACATCTTGTATAAACGCGTACACCACGAAATGGTGTCACTACTCCACAATACTTCATTGATTCTGCAGACAGCGGAATCTGGTAGAATGCGCTCGTTAAATCAGAAACTATTATGTATGTCCATTGACCAATATTTCGCAATATGGTGTCAACATCAGGCATAAGAGATGGTTGGGGCTTAGCATATCGACCTACATCCGCGAATGCAGTTACCAGACGAAATCCACCTAGTGGCTTCTTCACTAGAAATGATGGATTGAGGTACTCGACAGCAACATTGATGTCTTCTGGACGTGAAAATACACCTTGCTTTTCCAACTCATCGAAATGTTGTTGGAGCTCAACTAGTTTATCCCTGGCATACTGTGGAAGACGTCCCTTACGCTGTGGTGGTTGAACGGGTCCCATGTTTACAACTGCCTTAAAGGGGCCAGAAGTCCCATTATATCCAGATATTGTGCTATCAAATACACTGTCATATTGAGATATAACGTTGCGAAACTTTTGACGGATGGGCTCAGCCAATAGTTCATCTGGATCTACCGAAACTGTATCCGAGAGGAACCCTGACTTAGCTGAATGACATGATGAGGGTATATTCACTGTGTCACTGTGCGCGTCTCGAGAATACGAAGAGGTAGTATGGCGCGCCTGACAAATATGTTCATTAGTGCGAACGTATATTGGGTCCGTAGTTGAGTTAAGTATTCTGACCTTGCCGGATACAGCTTCAACAATTTGTGGAGAAGGCCATTGTGTGTTGCATAATGCACCAAACTTTGGCTCTATCGCGATAGATCCATCCGGGTCAACATCATTTGGTACTGTAACCTCGAGATATGATCCAGGCCATGTGATAGTGGAGTCACTGGAACTGGCTCTGAGAATAAATGCTTGAGCTCTGCGGACATGGTTTACAGATGAGTCTGATCTTTCTGGCGAGTAAAACACCTCGTCTGTTGCGCGAACCACAATTTGTTGCTTAGACGGCCTAACCATAATGTCATTAGTAGCCATAAATGGTATCCCACCGAGTAGATCAACATCTAAATCATGTACAACCAAAGCATCTAGTATTAAGTCTTGTTTACCACGTGTGAGTATAATGTGGGTCTCTCCGGCAACTCTAAGTGGGGTAGAGCCATCAGCCTGAAGTGCACGCTGGTTGCTTTTCTTGATAGGGACGCCTAAGTACTGCGCAATAGACATTTTCAACATGTTAATTTCTGCACCAGTGTCCAAAGTTACATGAACAGGGAAGTGTTTGTAAAATGTCTTAAGAATAGGAGATTGTTTGGTGCTCACAAGTCTAGATGAGGCGACTCTTAAACTATAAGAAGGGTGTGTCATCTCTTCACAATCAGAATTGTCTGGACTGTCGTCAATATCGTCTGGCACAGTATGTCGAACTTTTGAAAGATATTGCCTGTCATCTTCTGGCAAGTATCTACATTTACTTAGATAGTGATTGTACTTTTGGCGACCGGCTTGTTTGCATAATGGACATGACGGACTATTGCGAGAGACTGGTTGAAATTTTGCGCCTTCAGTTTTTCTGGTGGGTTTAAATGCCGAGCGTAGTACCTTTGCTTCAGAAATAGTGTGAATTTCATCTAATAGGCTCTCTAAGGCAAGAGAAATTTCCGGTTTTAATGAAGCAAGAGATTTTGATCTAAGTTCAGTGCCGTACCTCTGTTTAACAAGTGCAGGTAAACGATTGTCAACTAATCTAAGCCAAGTTAACACTATCAAATTGTCAATTGTAGGAGAAATTTCCTCATCTTCATCTGGTATGTTTCCTAGGTGTGAGATACTACCATCCTTTTTCAGTAAATTATCCTCGATGAAACTTGAAAGCCTCTGATATAAGTCCTCTGGACGCTCTCCAGCTTGTAACCGTATGTTATCGAAATCAAGAAAATGACCCCCTGTAGACTGAAATCCAAAATGTAACCGTACAGACTGCCAGATGCTGTTCATTGATGTAGAATTTTTCACTATACTATTACGGGAAATAACTGGGCAGAAATTTGCAATCTGGCCCAACATAAGTTCTAAGTGCGTCACTTTCTGCGCTGCAGTACGTCGACTAGCTTCGGGAACTGCCTCACCATCATCTGCCATACCCCGTAGAGGAGTCGTGTTAGTTTTCTTTCCCCATGTGAACCCCTCAACCAAGAACGGTGCAAAGTTTGAATCTAAAGCCAATGTATACTGTAGGTTTTGTCTCCAGGACTCAAAGGAGGTAATTGTTTCTTCCCTCGTTAAGCGCCACTGTTTTGGTGCGCGATTGCTAGCCATGATTGTTTGTTTTAACACTACAATGTGAAGTAGCACTGTCCTTTGCAAAGCAAATTTACGACTGATAGACCTTTTTGATAGTCACTTTGAATGTCAAACACACGATCGGGTTCTTTGAACGCCGCTGCCACCACGCCAGTCAGTCGGAATCAGACAGAAACACAACAATTCGGAAGGTTGTTTGCAATTTAATGATGCGAACTGTTTTCACAACAAACGAAGGATCGAGAACGAAGGGAAACAACTCAGCTAAAGACTATAGTATAATGTCCGTACTCAACCGTACCTTAACGTACAAATCAAACCTACTGGCGGTGGTTAAAACCGAGATAATTGAGTGTATAACATTGTATGTTTTACTGAAAGCTGCTGGTTCGAGCCCTAGTACAACCATATAATATTTTTATATATGTTTTTATCTTATTGAGTTCAATGAATTTATATCCTCTTTATTTCCAATCTGTGTTAGCTTACATGTACTCAGAGGAGATGAAATGTATACAATGTATTATTAATTTTACACAATACACACAACCGCTAAGGAAACAATATACAAATACAGCTGTTGACAAAGGTGTTAGGGAAAAATATAGAAAACGCATTTGACTTTTATCATATATAAACGTAGGTCGACAGGGCATGTCTTGGGCTGGTCCGTTGATCTGGGTTGGGCGTTGTAGTGGTGTCCCCTCTGGTTGGCAAAATCTAGAATTGTGTCAATGGTTAACTTTTAAGCACTTTACGCCTGATTTACAGTACCTAATCTGGGCTATTACAATCACAATTATGAACTTTGGTAATTTTCTCGTTCTTAAGATTGACTGTAGAAAAGAAGTGGCCAGAAAGAGAAGTGGAACGAAAAGAGGAAAATAGTCATCACCGTGTTCTTGCTGAAGTCAATTCCTTTACAATTTGGTCATATTTTATCAGCAAAAGAAATGTCCGCGTAAATTGTTCTGTAGTATGGTACCGATGGCAACATACAACCACTGAAATAACCATCTTCTCTTTTTATAAGAAAAGTGGGCGATACATCACATCTAACCTAACTTTTAAAACGGAAGATCTTC